>PVLC010002428.1:37825-115013 GCA_004027655.1 Graphiurus murinus | reverse complement strand
GGTACTGGGGATTGAACTCAGGGGCATTCTACCTCCGAGCTACACCCCCAGCCCTATTTTTTATTCTTTATTTTGAAACCGAGTCTCACTAAGTTGCGGAGTTCCTCACTAGGTAGCTGAGGCTGGCCGCGAACCCGGATCCTCAGGTCTCAGCCTCCCGAATGCTGGGATTACAAGCATGCGCCACCACGCCCGGCTCAAGAATGTATTCTATTATCTTCATAGCATGGTGTGAGTCATACCACCCTTCCACAACCTGGCCACTCTGTGTGATAATTGAACTCAACTTGCTTTTGATAGTTAAGTGCTACCACCTGGTCTATATTATTTTCACCCAGGAGTCTATCAATGTGTTGCTATCTAAGAGCCAGTTCTGCAACAGCATCTTCCAAAATCAGTTTACAGAGGTCAGCCACCACTGAGATGCTTAACAATGCTGGTGTCCCCAGCACATTCCGTTTTGCTTTGGTAAATAGAATGTCCTCTGGACTCTCACAGAACATATAAGAGAGCAGGTTTTCTGACATTGCATACTAGAGTCACTTTGGAAAGCTCATCTTCCTGAGCCTTTTGGCTTATTCCTCCATCATTTGCCCTACTTTATTGGTATATTTCCTGAAGTTTTGTTCTAGGATCTGAAATCCTGCATCAAGGTCAAGTGCTCCTATAATAAACTATCCTTTATCGAACTTTATCTTCTATCTCCCTTATTCCAGTGCCTCCAAGAATGCAGTACATTTATATTCTGCTGGATTGTGCCAGCTAATGTCAGTAAGATCTTTCAGCTCCTCAGGTATGCGACATCTTTCCTTGCTCTGACATTGGGCACTTCCCCAGCTGGGCTATTTTGTAACTTCACCCTAAGTTATTCTTCTGGTGATTAACAGTGTAGCTCTGAGAGGTGCACATTGTCTTACAAACTGGAGGCTTCCATGTCTTCCAAAGGAGAAAACTCTAGCTTTTAACACAGGAAGGGATGAGCTTTTCCCTAGTTCCAGAGATCCTAGAAGAATCTGAGGATTTAAATTTCTAATCCTAAATCTCAGAGTCCCACTTTTGCCCAAACAGGGCCATGACCTTGGTATAACCGGCTTATCAACTTGGGATTTCAAACCTCCCTGGAGACTCTGCTACTCTTATATTTAACTCCTGGTTCTGATCCTCAGATTTTTCTGCCTTCCTGCTTTCAGGGAAACTTCTGACTTTTATGCTTTGCTTATATTGCTGGTTAGTTGCTTTCAGCTTTTGCTTGACTTTTTTTATGTATAAATGGTCCCTAGATTTTAAATTTTTTATTCTCCTTTCCTTTACTTCTTTTCTCCTATTTTTCTTCTCTTTTGATACTGGGGATTGAACCCACAGGCATTCTACCTATAAGATGTATCCCCATCCTTCTATTTTTGAAACAGTTTATTGAGTTGTTGAGACTGGCCTTGAACCTATAACCTCTCTGTCTCAGCCTCCCAAGTACTGTATTACAGATGTGTGCTACCGTACTTGGCTTCCTCTAATGTGTAATAGAAACAACCATCCAATTCCAAAATCCTTAAAATTCTATTTACCACAAAACTCCCAGATGCAAGAAATAATTCTACCCATGAGTGCATTACTATCTACTAGTATCCCATCCTAGTTGACCACTAGTAAAATTTTAACTATTAGCTAGGCATGGTGGTGAATGCATGTAATCTGAATTATGGGAAACTGAGTTGAGGCCAGCTCCAACAACTAAATGAGATACTTAGCAACTTAGTGACACCCTGTTTCAAAATAAAATAGGGCTGGGCGCATATAGAATGCCCCTTGGGTTAAATCCCCAGTAACACACACACACACACACACACACACACACACACACACACACACACACACACACACACAATTTTAACTATTGTTTTGCTAGTACATTCCAAGAGCTATTAAGGCTTCATCTCCCAGCAGCAATGGGTTCAACATTTCCAGCTGGCTGAAGCTGACTTTCTAGAGCACTTCTGGTACCATCTGTGGCCAGTCAAGCTTCCCGGGAAACAGACTCTGGTATTCTTGGAGGAGGTTTACAGGGAGTGTACTCTTGGGAACAATAATCGTAAGAGGTGAAAGAAAAGGGTTGGGCCTAGGTAGAAATTGAACCATATTGCAATTATAATAAAGGCTTATGGAGAGTTCTGGAGATCATATGGTCTTTCAGACTTGTTCTGCCTTGAGGCAGAGGTGTTGGACATAAACTGCCTCCCTTCTAATCAAACATCCTGCTACCAGGGAGGAACGGTGACCTAAGTAAAGGTGATTTTCTGGCTACTAAAAATTCCTAGAGAAGCAATTAGCCTAGGAATCCCCAGAACCTGAGGGAATAGGGGCTTTCTTTAATCCTGAAAGGGGATCTTGTTGGCATACTAGGACCTGTATTACATTCCAAAAGATGAAAATGATGTTCTGTTTCTGTTTGGGCCTACCAAATATTCCTGGGCTCAAACATTCCTGGGCTGCTTACTCGACTCTAGGCATAGCAGAGCAATAGCAAGAATGGCATTTAAGAGTGACAGCACTGAGAGACAAAAGCCACTCTAATAGTTTTGAGTCCTGACTTACTTCCAGCTTTCTTTAGACATTTCTGAGCGTTTGGCATGATGTGATTCCATAGTTCTTGGGACATGGTCTTGGGAAGAATGTTGTGTGCTAGGCTTTCCAAGAGGTTTCACATCAGATTATGTACATTATACAGCCCAAGTAGTCTGTGAAGTAAAGGCAAGGACACCAAAGCAGCAGGGGTTGGACTCTTCATATCACTTGGGCCATAGTGGTAGGATAGCTGCAAGGCATAGTAAGAAAATCCACTGCCTTTGGAACCAGAAGATAAAGAAATTTGGAATCCAGCCCTGGCTTTGCTATCCATTAGCTAAATGATGTTGAGCGAATTACTTAATATTTCTGTGTCTCAATTTTCTAAACTGCAAAATGAGTATAGTACAATGAGGTCACGACTATACTTGTTTTACATTTGGCTATAACAACCAAAGGAACAATGTGTATGAAATATACATATTATTATTATTATTATTATTATTATTATTATTATTATGCTGGTTAAAAGGGGAATTTCTTTAAGGATTGTGACAAGAGCTCTAAGTTGACCTCATTTTTATACCTCACTAACTTTGAATACCTAATGGGCAGATATTTCCAAATTATATTTACTATTTTCTGTTAAGATCATTGCTTTTTCCTTTCTACAGGATGTTAAAGGTAAATCCAGAGGAAAACTTGAGCCACACTCCCAGTGTGTCTCACTGATAGTTTAGGGTGTTTGATTTAGAAACCTCCTCTAATGCTATAGAAAGGACCAGTTTCAAACAAATCACTTCATAATAAGAGATGGCCACATTCTATAATAACATCCAGAAGTAAAACCACAGGCAGTGCTCATTGAGTCTCCCAGAACTATGATCCTTTGAAAGAGAGAGAATGGAATCAGAGGTGGAAGCGAGAGAGAAGAGGAAGACAGAGGGGAATGACAATAGCTTATATTCATATAGATTTTTCCCTCCATTGACTCCCAAGCATTTGGCAAACCTTAATTGGCTAATCCTCACATATCCCTTGGAGGTTAAGTAGGCAGCAAGTATTATCCCAGATTTTCAAATGGAGGAATAAAGGTACAAAGAGCTTAAGTACCTCGCCTGAGGTCACAAACATGGGTGAATGAGAAAGCCCAGAATCAACAGGACACAGTACCCCTGCCTTCCAATCCTCAGCCCAAACTCAGACCTCACTCTATGGGATCATGCGGGTCTTTTGTTGATTTTTCCGAAGCAAAATCCTTGGCAATTCATTTTATCAAAGACAGACAATATGACATCTTTATCCCTATCCTCTTGCTTTGGATCAAAGGCAAAGATTCGTGTTTTCAGGCATGATGAACTTTTCCACAGTTATGCAGCTCTCAGTGCAGACAGAAAGGAAGACTTGTGGGTGTGTTTAATTTTTGAGAAAGACACTGACTTTCTTTTCTAGGCTTGAACACTCTTTGAATCTAACAGGCAGAGCCTGCGAACAAAACCATTCCTATTCACTTCCAACTGTAGTATCTTTGCTAAACACTCTTCAGAGAATTCCCAGCTTTGTTTAACAGATTACCAAGGCTTCTCTTCAAACTACCCAGCTGACCCCAGTTCAGATAGTCACTTCAGTATTGCCAAGAGAAACAGATTGTCCTCAGAAGATTAAAGCTTGCAGTGGGATATAAGACAATTTTGTATTTAACAAATACAAAATATCCTGACGAGAATTACAAAAAGCCTTTAGATATATATGTAGGCAGAAAATCTTTTAGTCAATAAGAACAAAATTATCTCACTTTAATAGGACTCAGAACATTGAGCATTTTAGAGCCCAGTTGTTGTGTGGATAAAAGTGAAATTTCTATCCAAGTTCCATGAAGTGCTGGGGTGTGTTTGGGGCATCTGACTCTTACTGTGGCTATGGGCTTCTGTATGGAAACCTGAAAACGTTCAATCAAGGTCCTCGGTACTCCTGATACAAGCATGTCCCCTTAAGGAAATAAAAACCTGATTTCTGTGAATTGAAAGTGCAGAGGAAGAAAGAGTGACAGGACTTTTTGGAGGGGAGAAGAGAAAAAAGAAAATGAAAAATTTGTGCCCCAACAAACTAATAATTCCCAAGCCTTACATTTAGGACAAAACACTTCCAATTTCCAAGGTGAGAATGAAGATGTTTGTAATTAGTTCAAAACCCGCCGGGCAAGAGGCCCCAGAGGTCTTGGGTTGCGGAAAGCTCTGATGCTCACTACCTGCATGGGCTTGGGCAAGGCTTGTGATATTTATGGATCTCAAGTTCCTCCTAAATCAGACAAGGAAGGGAGGGGGTTTTAAGGTCCTTTCTCACAGTCTCTTAATGACTATAAGTCCAAACAACCAATTGGCCTTTCGTCACTTTAATTTCTCTTCTGATCAGCTCATGGCCTGGGGGAGGACTAGGATTCCATTCAGTTGGGTTACGTAGCCATTTCACTTCTCAAATTTTGACTCATGGTCTTCTTTCCTCATTTGATTGCCCAGAGGCCAATCTCCTAAGAAAGATGAAATAAAGTCACTGGGGTGGGCAGGGGTGGGGAGAAGGAAGCTATCTATCTTTGTGGATGCTCACTCTTAAAGCCAGCCCTTGACATGCAAATCTCATTCTTATTTCAACCATGACAGGAAAATATTCTTAAGTTTACAGATGAGGAAATGAACATCAGAGGAGATAAAATTACCTGTTGAGATCAAGCAGTCTGAAGAATTGAGTCAGGACTGGCTAGGTAAATTGTGGGGCTGAGTGCAAAAGAAAAATGCAGGGCCCTTGTTCAAATATTAAGAATTTCAAGGCCAGGCACATGCCTCTATTCCCATTACTAGGGAGGCTGAAATGGGAGGATCACTGGTTCAAGGCCAGCCTCAGCAACTTTGTGAGACCCTGTTTCAAAATAAAAAACTAAAATAGAGTTAAGGGTATAACCCAGAGGTAGAATGAGCCTGGGTTCAATCCCTGGTAACACACACACACACACACACACACACAATTCCAAGATGGTAATAACAGAGCATTCAACCAAGCGTGGGGACCCTCCAAGTGCAGGCCCCTGCAATGCACAGGTCATCCGTGAGCCTCACTTTCTCCATGGAGTCTGTGTCTGGAGTGTCTCTATATGCTGCTGCTGCTTCTGATCCAGTCTGCATCCCTCCACCCATGCTGTGTCCTGGGGCTTGGACTTGCCCTGGCAGGAGGCTGAGGGAAGGGAAAAGGTGAGCCTCCTTCCTCCCTGTCCAGGCTGCAGTTTGCCAGTTGCTATACTCTCCCCTCACTCTCTGTGGTGACCAAGCTCAGGGTCTCAGCTCCTGTAGATTCAGGTAATGGTTCCCTCTCTACCTCCTCAGGCCTGAGTTTCCCTGTTGCTAGTCTAAGTGTTCTTCTCCTTCCTTCCACACCGTCCACACTTTTGAAATGGCGCCTGTTTCCTACAGGGTTGTCTAAAAACTCTTTCTTCCTTTTTAATTTTTGTAGCTGCAACTGGCTTTTTCTTTGGAGAGCTCCTGTCCTGCTCCCAGACACCCATGGGTCACAGGACTCAAGTCAGCCTGGACTGCCTAGTCTCCCTTGCCACACTTGCTGCTTAAAAGATGCTCTTGTCTCTCTGAGACATTTCTGTTAGAATTGGTGGAGAAGGTGAGCAACTGCCTCTTAGTTTTCAGTAGTCAGCAAACTTTTCCCATAAACGGCCAGAGTGTGGCCATTGTACATCACAGGCGCCGTGGTTCACATCTGTAATTCCAGTACTTGGAAGGCTGAGACAAGAGAATTACATATTTGAGGCCAGCCACAGCAACTTAGCAAGACCCTCAGAAGCTTAGTGAGACTCTGTTTAAAAATATAAAATAAAATAGGGCTGGGAGTGTACCTAAGAAGTAGAATCCCCCTGGGTTCAATCCTTAGTACAGAGAAAAGAGAGAGAGAGAGAGAGAGAGAGAGAGAGAGAGAGTAAATATTTTAGGCTTGGCTTTTCAGACTCTCTTTCTTTGCTTTTTGCAGCCTCGTAAAAATTTCAAACCATTTTTAACTTGCTAAGTTAAAATAAGTTACCAGTGGTAAGGCTGTAGTACAAGAAAAGTGAGGCAGACAGTCACTTGCAGGTGAATTCTTGGGTGGCATAAAAGACACCATCATAGCTTGCTACCATGTAATGAGCTTTCATCATGGTCCAAAACACATAAACATGCAGGCATGTGAGTGAGTGTGCAGGGTGCAATATAGAGCCTGTAGATGCACATCCACACCCGATGAGGAGAATCATTTCTGGGAAGATTAAGACCCCTGTTATAGTTCCCAAAGTCCTAGTTCTGCAACGTTTTCTTCTACCTGATATTCACTCAGCATTTTTCTCAGTTACTAAGCTAAGCTGAGCCTGTTTGAGTTGGCTTTCTAGTATTTGCAAATGACCGAATCCCAGCTATCATATCATACTACCTTCCGAACCCACCATGAGCCCTTCCTTGAATTCCAGTGATCTCTGAGACTACTTCCATGGAGCCCACCAACTGCTCAGCTCCTGATCTCCTGATCAAGAGTACTTGATGATAGTCACTCTGGATGACAGTTCCACACAGTGAAATATCTATTTTTTAGAATAGAAAATTGAAAAAAAAAAAAAAAAGAAGAAAATCATTGCCAAAAAATGAATGTGAACTGAGCTCTCTTTGTGCAAACATCTAGAATCACAACTCATAGTTCAGGAGGCATTGCTGTTTCCAAACAGGGTCTCCATGGCATCATATGTGGTCACTAGAGGCCGGGAAGCAGGAAACCGGGTTTTAGTAGCAGCAGCTGTTTCTGCCTCTAATTAAGTCAGTCCTGATGATGTTGCTGCTCCCTGGCAAGTATGCATTGCAGGGCACGTTTGGAAATTGCTGCTGCAAATGGTCTGGTGCCCTGCATGTGCAGCTGAAATAAACGGGCATTGCAAGGCAGGGCCTGTAGCATTCACCGAGGGGTTGAGGCTGACTTGGTGCATAGTCCAGCTTCATCAGTGTAGTCATTGATCTCAGAAGCAGGCTGGGAAGCAGGCAGATTCCCACAGAGTGTCTGCTAGGGAATCTTTTGTCCTTAAAAGAAATGTTTTGGCAGAAAAGTGTATAAAAAGCCACCCTATAGACATACCTGTGACCAGCATAAAAGGGACTGGAGAGGTGGACCATTTTAAAATAATTCTCCACCCTTTTGAGAAATAGGAAAGGAAGGTGGTTATGAAATAGGAGTCAAACATTACAATGGTAGAACTCAATGTCAAATATTCTGTCCCACTGTTCCCATTAAGCAGATTCATATCTGATTTGGCTATGTGCCTAGATTTGGGCTGTAGGAAAAATGTTCACCACAAGAACACTAGCAGACGTTGTCCTTCTGAATAAAGCATAGTTGTTGAGTGGGAGCCAGGAAGTATCGACTAAATGTGTGTGTGAATCTCCTGGGCATCTTGCTAAAATGCGCTTCTTTTTTCTTTGTGGTACTGGAGATTGGACCCAGGGGAATTCTGCCTGCAAGCCACACCACCAGACTTACTATTATTATTATTAATTTGTTTTGAAACAAGGATTCACTAGGTAGTGGAGAGTCTTGCTATGTTACTGAGGCTGCCTTGAACCTGCAACTCTCTTGCCTCAGCCTCCCAAGTATTGGGATTACAGTCAGGGCTACAGGATAATAGTGTAGTTCTAATGGTCTTTGGTCATGAATTAATGTTAAAATAATAGCTAACAAGTACTGAGTGCCAATTATGAGAAGCGAAGTCACAGAACTAATAAGGAAAGTTGCTAGCAATTGTCTCTAAGATCTGTGCTCTCTTTCCCATTCCATGTCAATTCACTGCAGGTACAGAGGTGAGCAGGAAAGTTCCCATCTCCACAGTGCAGCCAGAGGTCCAGACCAGTCCAGACCAGTTACACCCCACAGAGTCGGCAGCCCAGGTGCAGCACCAACCCACTCCCTGGGCATAACTGTCTGAATGGAAGCTTGGCCAGATTTAGTGAAATGCATTCCAGGCTTTACAAAAGTACATCTGGCATTTCCAGACACTGATGAAGAGGCTAGCTCCTCTGCTCAGCCAATCTGACTGATTGTACAGAAAAGGAGCATTAGGATGGAGGAAGGTAGGAATAGCTCCATTCAATTGAAAAATGGTTGGTTGTATATAAAATACAGTAGAATGATGATCGGTTCCTCCAGGGCAAATGTAGGATATCTCTACAGTATCCTCAAAAGATCCATCCTAAGAACTTGGTGCTGGCTCTTACCTTTGTTTCTCAAATTGACAGTTAGAGCCAGGCGTGGTGGCGCACACTTGCAATCCTCGAACATGGGAGGCTGAGACAGGAGGATCGCAGGTTCCTGGCCAGCCTCAACCAGTTAGTGAGGGGTCCTCCGCAACTTGGTGAGACTTCATTTCAAAATAACGAATAAAAATAGGGCTGGGGATGTAGCTTGGAGGTAGAATGCCCTGAGTTCAATCCCCAGTGACAGAGAGACAGACACACACACACACACACACACACACACACACACACACACACACCATACACAATTGACAAATATATGGCCATGATGAACAAATTATCAAGGGAGAATTTTATTTCAAGCAACTTTTTTTCCCCCACTGGGGAATTGGCTCAGTAAAAGTCAAACAACTTTTTATTAGAAAAGAAACCAGATTCCAGACATTTTTGTGATGTCGATTGATAAATCAGTCTTTGTGCTGATTGGACCCTGGACCTGCACAATTGGGAAGAAATACAATTAGCTTTTCAGAAATGTGTACCCCTGGAAAGCCTCACAAAGGACCCCCCCATCCCGCCTCCTTTCCGAATAGTTTCTCTTGTAGAGCTCCAGCCTGAAGCAGCTCCAGGCAAATTGGAACATGGGGAAATTTCTCTTTGACATTTTCCCATCTCTTCTATCTGGGTCCTTTCTTCTTACCTTCTACCCTGGCCAGCCTCTACCACTCCCAATACCACATCCTGTCCATTGCACTTGGGTGGGGGAGCACAACCACTTGGGTATTGTAGTGATTCACATTTATTTTCTATATTCATGAAAAATTACCTACTTTTCAGTTGTCACAGAATAAATAGAATCATGACTTATGTTTTATAATTTACATAACTGATTTGATGTACTTGTCAAATTTTTATCAGATTTCTGACAATTATAAATTGTTTCCCCCCTTCTGGAAAGATGAAGGAGGATGTATCCCCCTTCTACCCACCTGTAGCCATCTCTGAGCTTATAATACTATGTTGTTCCTCCTTGAATAGTAATCAAGTACCTGAAGATTTACTGATGTGAACTCAGGCTGTTATAGAATCCCCAAACAATAAAGCCTGTTAGTCTGTGGTAGTGTTCTGGTGAAAAGGCTTAGAGAGAGAGTCAAGGCAGGGACTGTATTTTTTTTTTTTTTTTTTTTTTTTTTTTGCGGTACTGGGGATTGAACTCAGGGGCATTCTACCTCCGAGCTATACCCCCAGTCATATTTTTATTCTTTATTTTGAAACCAGGTCTCACTAAGTTGAGGAGTGCCTCACTAGGTAGCTGAGGCTGGCCTCAAACCCGGATCCTCCGGTCTCAGCCTCCCGAATGCAAATGCTGGGATTACAAGCGGGTGCCACCACGCCCGGCTCAAGGCAGGGACTGTATGAGCTGAGGTCATTTGCATCTTTGATCCATGAGCACAGGGGAAGTCTGAAGACCAAATGCCTTGAGGTCTGGAGAGCAAATTGAGACATCCTTCCACGAGGGGTGAGAAAAGTATATATGATTGGTGCACTTATTCAACAACAATTTTTATTGCATTAGCAAACAACTAGAAGTAATTATCAATGGTGAGGGCAGGGATTTAAAAAAAATATAAAACTATTAAATAAGTCTTGGAACTGCTCTACAACAAATCCATTGAAGAAATGAGTTAAAAGCTGGGCATGGTGGCATATATCTGTAATCCCAGTGTGTGGGAGAGTGAGGCAGGAGGATTGCATGTTCAATGTCAACCTCAGCAATGTAGCAAGACCATATTTCTAAATAAAATAATTGAAAGGACTGGGGGTGTATCTCAGTGGTAGAACACCCCTGGGCTCAACTCCTAGTATTACAAAAAAAAAAAAAAAAAAAAGAAAAGAAAGAAAGAAAGAAAAGAAAAGAAAAGAAGTAAAGAAGAAATGAATTAGAGCTGCATGTGCTATTAGGCAAAAATCTTTAAGCATGTTGCTAAATGAAAAAAAGCGAAGTATGTATAATTTGCTCCCATATTCTTTAAAAAATAAACCTAAATCTACCTTTGTGTATGTATATAATATTTCTGGAGTAATAGACAAGGTAATATTAATAATGATTATCATCATTATAATTGGTAAGAGAAGCTAATGTTTTCAATATATACCACTTTATTTTATTTTTGTTTTTATTCTTTTTTTTGCAGTACTGGGGACTGAACTCAGGGGCATTCTTCCTCCAAGCTATACCCCCAGTCCTATTTTTTATAATTTATTTTGAAACAGGGTCTCACTGAGTTGCGGAGTGACTCACTAGGTAGCTGAGGCTGGCTGCGAACCCGATCCTCTTGTCTCAGCCTCTATATACCACTTTATAATACTCTTACTTTAATTAAAAATAATAGTGCTTAATATTTATTGACTATTGCTCCTGTACCAGGCAGTGCTCTAAGTGTTTGTTATGCATCATTTCATTTAGTCATCTGAAAACTCACAAGACAGATTTTACTTCTGAATAAACTTTATCTTTTCTTTCCCTTGCATAAACTGAGTCACAGAGATGTCAAATCACTTGACCAAGGTTGCACAGGTAGTAGGCAGCAGAGCAAGGGCTTGAGCTCAGCCTTTAGAGCACTTGATTGCTGGGCCATCTTGCCTCTAGTATCACCTGCTTGAGGCAGCTGTGGGCAAGGAAGTACACCAAAGAACTAAGCAGGGAAGCTTATTCAAACTCAGGGAACATATCCACTCTGCTACATAGTTGCTCTTCTTGTACTGTTAGAGTTTTTACCAAGCAGATGTGTTAATTTTCTGATTTATAAAATCTTGACCAATAGTAGAAAACATTCTATAGTTTAAAAAATTCTTTGAGAACCTACTATGAATTTGCTGTGTACTGGGAAGATATAAAGTAACCACTTCATCTTGTCCTCCAGGGCTCCTAGTGGAATAGGAAATACAAGTATACCACACTTTGTTTTATTATATTTTCTGGTACTAGGGATTGAACTCAGGGGCATTCTACTCCCAAGCTACATCCCCAGCCCATTTCCTTATTTTTTTTGAAACAGGGTCTCACTCAGTTGCTGAGACTATCACCAAGTTACTGAGGCTGGCCTGGAATAACCCACACTTTAAACGCAGTAGTAGAGAGGCAAGTGCAAGATTCTTTGGGCAACCAGGCTCCCAGACCCAGGTTGGAGAGAAGAGGATAAGGAGTGAACCCCAGACCTGTAACATCTGAGCTTATTCTAGAAGAAAGAGTAGGAAGAAATTAGCAAATTAAGAAGCTGGTAAGTGGGGCTGGTGGCAGAAGGGAGGAAAACAAAGACAGAGGCATAAGTACCCCCAGGAACTGGAGAAGTTGGTTCCAGCACAAGGTAAAGAAATAGGAATCACTAGAAATTAGTCTGAAGCAGTGGTCAGGACCCATCTAGTGTTTTTCAGATCAAGATCCGCTGGCTTTTTGGATGGGATGATTCTGCATTGGGCAGAATTGTATCTCCCAATTCAAGAATTTCAGCATCCCTGACCCTTTCCCTCTAAATGTCATTGACATCTGGGTCACTGAGAAACTCAACCCTAGATGCTGGAGCTGGGCATAACAGTGCACACTTGTAATTCCAGTACTTGGGAGGCTAAGACAGGAGGACCACAGCCTCAGCAACTTAGTAAGGCCTTCTTTCAAAATAAAAAATAAAATGTGACTGGGGGTGTAACACACACACACACACACACACACACACACACACACACACACACGCTAGATCCTCCATTCCTCTAAGAACTGTGAGATACTATGTCTTGTGGGTTATAGGGGTGAGGACTTTATTCTAAAGGCAACAGGAGGCATGGAAGAGGAACAAAATAATCACATTTTGTTTCAGAAATATTTCTCTGGTTGAAGGATTCCATATGATTTGGAGATGTGAGAAAATTAAAGGCAGAGCAAGCAATTAGGAGATTGCTGCTAGAATGCAAGTAAGAAATTATGAGGGGCTAGAAGAGGGCAGTGGAGAAGTAGGAGATAGATTAAACATCATTTAGGAGATATGTCTAGCTGGAAGTGGAGGGTTAAGGAGAGAATAGCCAAGAACACTCCCTGGGTAGAACTCGGTGAGTTGGGGGTAGATAGTGGGGACCATTCGTCAGAAGGAACAGATTTGAGAAAGAAATGGTGATTTCATCTTAGTCATAACAGATTTGAGGTACGTTTGTCATATTCAAATGGGGATACCAGCAGGTCAGGTCAGGAGAGAAGTTGGAGTTGAAGATACAAGTTTGGGAATGAGGCATGATGCACTAGTTTAAGTCATAGACTGAAGTGAATCTAGGTGACTTGGGTAATTGATGTGTACCCTACAACACCTCCTTATGCAAGAAGAACATAGGAAGTGACCAACATTTAACTGCTTTTTGACTCACAAAATAAAATAATAATTTCATGTGTCTCAAACTAAGAGCAGCCCCACATTTATACCTCATGATATTACTTGAAGTCTCAGCCCTGGGAAAGCATTTAGATAATCCATCTGCTCTGACAGAGGGAAGAAAGGAAGAGGTGAGTGAGCTAAGGGGTGCAAACTGGAAAGTTGGACAGCAGCTTGAAAATCTGAGAATGTTGTCAGGGTCAGCTAGGAGAAAGTCCACCCAGGGTGCTGAGAAACTGTTCTGCCACAGAGTTAAGCAGGGATTTACTTTCAGGATGGAGTTCCTACACACCTTATGGAGAATTAATCTCTTCTATCTTCCTTTTCAGAAAGCTTAGAGACAGTTGTTATAAAAAGAGCAGTGCAGAGATAGGACAAAAGAATTTTGGTCCAAAAAGATGGATGAAGAGTCAAGATCTTTAGGACTTGGGCTTCATTTTATTGGGAATGTCCCAGTCTCCCTGTCTAGGCCAACCAGAAGAACTTAGAAAGCCAACTACACTTTAGAGTAAACAAGTATACCCTTGTATCCCTAGTTTAAGATTTCTCTGATTCAAGAGTCCTATTTCTCTAGCGTACTTTGAGAAAGAGGGAGTTTATCTGATGCTTCCTGTTGAGCTGCCCACTGGGCAGAGGGCTTTACATTGTGCATTCTTTATTAAAACACACAAGAGTTTTAAAAAAGAAAGAGAACACACAAGAGTTTCTCAGACCACCATTCACATTACTGATGGCCACAGTCTCAAATACCTGAACACCAGTGTCCCTTAATTGAAAGTTGCTTCCCACATGTGTTCAATAATAGATAGGTGAATATGGAAGTCAGCTGTACTTCATTTACTGCCCTTACTCTAGTCTCCCAAATACCATTATATAGGGTGATATGATAATGCAAAATATTCTTGAAGTGTTGTGTATGTCCAAAGGGATTTATATTAAGATATGGGTATTTTTATTTTACCCACATGTTTTTGTTGAGAGATAATTGCCCATGAATGTCTTACATTTCTTCATGGTTAACGTCCTCTGAACAAAGACATTCACAGCCAAATTTAAAATGTTTGTGAAAGGAGATAGGCTAGGCTAGTAAAGTTCAGAGACATCTCCCTCTCTAAAGATGTTCCAGGTAGTAAATATAAAAACCTCCCCTTCCTCTACCCTAAGAAGATTAGCTTAAACTTCAGAGTAAAGATAATGATGTTATTCTTTCTCTGGACGGTGGGATGTACAGGTCACTGGCAGCACTCTATAAGATCAGAGTTTCCTAATTATGGTGTCTTCTCCAATAATGCACCCAACTGCAAGTCTAGGTGCCATTTGGCCTTCACTGCAGAGTGCTGTAGGGGATACGACTCTGACCTGCTGCTTGTGCTCAGAGTAATAAATGGGCTTTGTCTCTGACCCAGTGTTTTCATGTTTTCTGTAGATGTGTGTGTATGTGTGTGTGTGTAAATGTATATACATATGTTAAATTTATATGTGTTTGTGCATATTACATATAAATAGAAATTCATATGAGTAAATATATGTACACACACACACACACACATATAAATAAAACTGTGGCCAGCCAACTCATTAGCTGACAAATAAGAGAAAATCTCAGACCTTTCACAAAATTATAATTTGGAAGTTTTATATGTAGATCCTTTCTAAGAAAATCCATTCTCAAGGATTATCCTGACTGGGGACCCTTCCCATTCTTGGCTCAGGAAATTGTGACTATCGGGACTTTGAGGATACTTCAGGATGGATGTTTGCATTTGGAGGATAGGCCTTGTGATGTCCCCTACAGGGAGACATGCAGATTATCTCCTCACTCTTCATGGTCATCTGATGGTAAGTAATCACTGCATCAAATGCACTGTCTTCTCACATGTAGATAAGGCCCTAGGACAGTCATCAATGATCAGAGACAGAAAGTTCTGAATCTTATCCAGGAGGAGACACTCTTTCTTTTTTAAAAATAACTCTATTAAATTATCCTTTTTATATATTTTTATTTGTGCATTGTAATTATACGTCGTAGTGAGATTCAAAGTGATACAAACATACATGCACACAGCACTAGATGTGCTTCCTTCCAGATCCCTCCCCCCAAAACATGTTAGTGAGATTGGTAGTGGTACTTTCATATAAGGACATAGCATTATTTGAACTGTTTCCTTCATTAGTTATCCTTTTCCCCCTTCCTCCCGCCCTCTCTCTGTCTCTGATCCCTTTCCACCATTCTACTGGTCTCTAACGTCATTTATCTGAAGTCCCTTTTGTTTTCTATTTTCTCTCTGGCTTCCATGTATGAGAGAAAACATACGACCTTTGATTTTCTGAAACTGACAGATCTCACTTAGCATAATATTCTCTAATTCCACCCCCTTTACTGCAAATGACATAATTTTGTTCTCTTTTATCAACTCTGACCCTGCATGACCAACACTCCCCAACCTTTGCAGTAGACCTCAACCCTGAGAGCAGCCTTCAGAATCTTTCTTCCTCTTCTAGCTCCAGACCCTGCCTCTGGCCAGCAGATGCCAAAGAACGGTACCACTCCTCAGACACTGTCATTTCATGGTCACCTCTAGGCCATCCACAGCCTTTGTAGCTGTGTACATGTGCTTATACAGAAAGGCTTCTGCAGTTTTGAAATCAGTGTGTGCTTGGACAGAAAGACTGTCTGATGACAAGCTGGCATCCCTCCCCACCCAGAACTCTTTACTACTCCCAGCAACTCACAGTGCTCAGAGAGATCCAACCAAGTGGAGGAATTTAAGCTCTATTAACTTTATAGAAAATCTGCATCTGTATGTCTGTTTTTCCCTTTCCTAAGACGACTTCATGGAAGTCTCCCACATGTTCAGTATTTCAAACAAAACAAAGCTAAAAATAAGTAATTCTTTGGAGTAGGGCTTCATATTTCTGGGCTCATTTTCAACACACCCACATTATTGCCTCCTAATCCCTTCTATCCACATCCTACTCCTCACTCCTCCCTTTTCCCCCCTAAGGAATGGGGATTGAACCCAGGAGCATTTTACCTCTGAGCTACACCCCAGAGTAATAAATGGGCTTTAATTTGTGTGTGTGTGTGTGTGTGTGTGTGTGTGTGTGTGTGTGTCACTGGGGATCGAACTCAGGGGCATTCTACCTCTGAGCTATACCCTCAGCTCTATTTTTTATTCTTTATTTTGAAACAGGGTCTCACTAAGTTGAGGAGTGCCTCATTATGTATCTGAGGCTGGCCAGGAACCCAGATCCTCCCCTCTCAGCCTCCCAAATGCTGGAATTGCAAGCATGTGCCACCATGCCCGGCTTTTTATTTTTATTTTTTTATTTTGAAACTGTCTTGTTAAGTTGCTGAGAGTCTCACTAAATTACTTTGAGTGGCTTTGAACCTATAATATTCTTGTCTCAGCCCCTCAAGTACTGGGATTATAGGTGTGTGTCACTACACTCAGCCCCCACCCCACATATTTATAGTCACTAATTTCCATCTAATAAAGGCAGCCTGAACCACCCATGAGATAGTGGTCAGTATAGAAGATTCCAAACTTGCCCTATGGAGATAACAAGGGTATTCTAATAATCACATCCATACTCTTCTTCAGAAGGAAATTCACACTAACCTTCCAGTTGTCTGCCCTGTCATTCACTAATAGAAAAGATTTTGAGTTAATCCTACTTCTTCGTCCAGGAAGTAAAACAGAGCTGAGCCAAGCCCTGTTGAGCAGCACCACCTGCCCGTTTGTCCAGAGCCAAGTAATGATGGATTTGGAGCTGGGGGGTTGAATGGGAATTGTGTTTATTTTATGAGCTGCAGAAAGTTGGCTGGGGAACCCAGCAGGAGGCTTTGCTGGAGAAAATAATTTTATCTTATGCTGTGTATCTGCTCTTTAGAAAAATATATGGCATTATCCTGTCTTGAGATTGGGAAAAAAAAAAAGAAAGAAAGACATTTTCTCCAAACACTAGTTTTGAGGGCCAAGCTTCAGTTCAGCTTTCTTCTGTTTGCTTGATGATCTGTTCAAGGCAAGGGCCTTCTGCTCAGACTGAATGGTGGCAGGAAGTGACCAGAACCACTTGGAAAGGGGGGTCCCTGGGCCAGTGCTCAGTGACCTGGAGAGGCTCCCACACTACTGGCAACTCTTAGGATGGGTGGAGGGAACAGCTGTCCTCAGGAATTGAGACTTTTCCTCCTGGCAATCCTGGCTTGCTTTCTCTTGGAAGTCATCATGCTTATCTTAATGCAAATTTAGCTAAACAATTTAGCATGGAGCTGCTTTAGAGAATGTTATTTTAAAAAAATAAAGACTTCTTGTTGAAATCTTTACTTTTAGTTTTGATTGATTGACTGATTGATTGACAAATTGGTGAGAAACTACATCTGAATTGCTTTCTGGCTAAAGCAGTTTCCCTGAGTTTCACTTTGCACAGGTCCAGATTGACTTGGGCTATGAGAAGAGGTCTTGGTGTGAACAGTAGGAAAAATATCTAATTTCCATCTCTTGATTGGAAAGCTATTGAGGAGGGGAGGAACCTTAAGGGAAGGGGGGAATAGTGAGGAAAGGATTTTACTGATGAAAAGAAATAGCTTCAAGGCCAAATGGGATTTTGCTCTTAGTGTAGCCATGACTGTGTGTCTCCTTCCTAACTCTATGCCAAATTAGAGGAGACAGAGCATGACAGGGCAGGAGACAGCAGAGGGCAGCGGAAGAAAGTTGCTTGGGAGCACTAAGAAGACAACTGATAGCTGTGTCTTGAAGTTGCTGTGGCATCTCAAGCAGTTGTAGGTCCTGACCATGCTGGCTGAGCTGAGGGCCATTGCTAACCCATATGGTGCCATGTGCAAATCAGAAAATGTCCCCTGTCCTGCACATGGTGAGGATGGGTGAATAGAGCCAGAGCTGAATTTTAGTCCCTCTGCACCTCTTTGGGACAGACGATGTCTTTGTGCAGTGACAGCCTATAGTGCTAGAGAAAACCCTATGGATGAGGAGAGACTCATGAACTTGGATATCTGCCCTGAGGCCAGTTCTTCCTAGGAGTGCCTGCTTTCCTGACTGGAACACTGCTCCAGGGCTTCGGGGCAACCCAATTACATGATGGCAAATGTCACAGCTACATAGTGACTTTTTTTTCCCTTCAATTAGATGCCCCTTCCCCTTAGAGGTCACTGTAATTAACCCCAGAGAGAATAAGTCATCCTCACTAGTCAAACAAGAAACTGCCATAATGGTTTGACACATTCAAACTGAAAATCTATTTTCAGGACTCACCCGATCTATATGTTCTTCCATGTGAAAACTCTGATGGTCAATGTTTTAAAGAAAAAAAGAAGGAAAGAAAGAAAGGAAATCCACATTAATCATCCATTCTGCCTTTACCCTCCTCCTCTAGCATCCACACCAGGTCTAGCTGTACAATAATCTATACCAAGGTGTTGCTCTGCTCATTAAGGAATCAGACAATGACGATTGCGTTCCCTGTGCCACGGCGGGTGCAGGCTGTAAACTCCTTTGTTTAAATGTCACAAATTGTTATGGTTTGGCTTTGCACTTCAGTGCTGGTATCATCACCCTTTAATTGGCCAGAAGACTCTGCTGGAACATTCAAAAGGAATAACAACATTCTTAGTCCCTGTCCAGTTTTCAATATAATTATTTGTCAGAATCATATTAACCTGATGTATGACAAACCCATAAAAGGGATTCATTTAGGTCTCCAGGAGTCCTCCCTCATTAACTCTGATATTTATAGCTATGCTTCAATGCTGCATTCCCTCCTCCAGTGAAACAGAGCAGGGATGTCAGATTTCTCAGACGCTATTAGGGGAGTCATTTGTTTTCCAGTGTTGCCAAGAGGGGCAGAAAAAGACTGGCCCAGGGTCCAGAACCTGACTGGCTCCTCTGCCCATTCCTTTCTTTGTAGGGAGGGGGAAGAAAACTAAAATTAGACACATGTACACAAATCCTGGTTTAGTAACTCACTGAAGGTAATGAGGCAGAACTAATTAGACTGAAGCATTCTGAAGGCTGGTTTTGAAATCCATCTTCCCAAGATTCAAGTCTGGCTTTAGTACTTACTATCTTGGGCAAGATGCTAGGTGTTTCCTTCTGACCTTGGTTTCCTCATCTGTAAAATCGGGTTAGTAATAGTTCCTACTCTCATGAAGTGGTTGTGGGAATTTAATAAATTAATCCAAGTAAAGTGCTGTAAATCATCTTGGGCATATACAGTGCAAAATAAGTGTTACCTAAGGGTGTGATTATAATAATCACTATTATTACTTGGGACCATAATTAAACTTAGTTTTTGTTCTGCCATCTAGAATCCAGCCCAGTTAGTTTCACACTGTGTTTTAGGGAGCCTTGGGATGGATAGAGGGGACTCAGAGGTAGAAGAGTGTTCACTGTGGATACTGTGTGGGCAAAAGCCCATCAGAGGGAGCTCCCTCACATTCATTCAGCACTTCCACGCTTTCATCCATTCGCAAATTGGAATTCTAGACCAGGTCTCATTTAAATAGTGGGTTCAGGGCTCAAGACTTAAAACTGCAGCTCCAGATGTCTGCCACTTGTACAAGTTCCCAAGCTGATATATGGGGCCCTTTGAGTGCCTGTCTCTGTTGCTCACCTAGAATTCTTCATGAAACTGTGACCAGGAGGCCCATGGAAGTTGTCTTCTACCTTTTGTTTTTACTAATTAATTAATTGATTCCTGTGTGTGTGTGTGTGTGTGTGTGTGTGTGTGTGTGTGTGTCACTGGGGATTGAACCCAGGGGCATTCTACCTCTAAGCTACATCTCCAGTCCTATTTTATTTTTTACTTTGAAACTGGATCTTGCTAAGTTGCTGACACTAGCCTTGAACCTGTGGTCCTCATGTCTTAGGCTCCCAAGTACTAGGATTATAGACATGTGCCACTCTGCCTCAATCAGTTAATCTTTTTGTAGTACTGGAGTTTGAACCTAAGGACACTCTGAGCTACACCTCCAGCCAGTTTTGTTTTGAAACAGGGTCTTGCTAGGTTGCTGAGTGTCTCACTAAGTGGCTGGGACTGGTCTAGAAACTGTGATCTTTCTGTCTCAGCCTCCCAAGTATTGGGATTATAGGCATGTGCCACCACAGCAGGCTGTCTTTTACTTTTAATTTTTGGGTCGTTTCATGGCTGAAAATTTGGCATCTAGGCATTGCTGTAGGCTGAAGGTATATATATCTGAGGATGTGTAAATGGCTGTCTTGGAAAGTCAGAGGCTCAACAGAGCTGGGCTACGAATAATGATGGTGTCTGATTTCACCAAGGCATTTCTCATATTGCCCTCTTCGTGTCTGAGCTTGTTCCAACAATCCAGGGGCCACTGTGTTCTGGGATTGTCTACCTGTTTCCTGGAGACCAAGCACAGGGCATTTGCAGTCAACTCACATCTCGGGGGGGGGGGGTTGACTCCCACAAAGCCCTTTGGTATTGATTTGTTAATTCCAAACAATAATGAGATGCCATGAAGCCCTTCCTCCTCATATCAAATGATCTAAGTTAAACACTAATTTCACCCTGTCATTCTTTCCCTCAGAACTTCATTATCTCCCCCATCAGTTTGTTGGATCCAGTCCAAACCCTTCAGCCTGGCTTTCCTGTTGACCTAACGAACTTTCTCTCACTCTCCTCCAAAACAAACTTTCTGATCGCGCACATGAATTTTTTTATCACCACCCTCTGCAATATCTATCCCCAGTTCTCTTCACCTTTCCAAAACTGGCTCTATTTTTTTTTTTCTTTTGGTACTGGGGATTGAATCCAGGGACATTTTACCTCTGAGATGCATCCTTTTTACTTGGAAACAAGATCTTGAAAAGTTGCTGAGGCCAGCCTCCAACCTGCAATCTTCCCAACTTAGCCTCCCAAATACTGGGACCACAGGCATATGCTACCATGCCTGGCAGGAAAACTGGTTCTTTTGTTAAGACTTACCCCTGGATTCCCTTCCTTTCAGAGCCTCTCTTGCCTACCCCAAACAAATGCTCATTCCCTTCGGTGATCTCCAGTTGTGCATTCCATCAGCTATGCTCCTTTACTCTCTTTTTCCAATGTGCCAGATACGGGAGTAAAGAAAGGATCTATTTGAGCATCCTCAAGGAGGTTGATAGCAGTTACCAAGACAGGATCCTCAAGATTGGCATCTGACCCAGGGAGACCGAGGGCCAATCACTAAACAACCCAAATCCTGGTGTGCAAGTCAAGAAGCTCATTATGAAGCGATGCGGGGCATCTACAGAAGCGGAGCATGGGTCCCTGTCCAGGCTCTTTCTCTCTGCATCAAAATGTCAAGGGAGCTTAATTGGTCATTAGAGGTTCACCAGGCATTTTAGCACAGAAGGCAAACAGCTTGTGAACTATAATATAGGTTACAGTGAGAACTAGTTACACCCCCGTTCCCTAGCAGTAGTGGGGACGCTAGCGGCCAAACACTCTTCCCCCATCCAGTGTTTCTCCATTGAATATTGTCATGTCAACAATGAAAATATTTGCCTTTCTGTTTCCTCATTTGTCTAAGCTCACAAGATTTTTCTCTCTCCTATGACTTATCTATTTATATCCTTTTATTCAACAAATATCTGTTGAACATCATGTATCATGTGCCACGGGCTAGGGATTTGTAGGTGAACAATGCCTGAGATGCTTCCACACCACTGATTTTCCTACACTGGAGTTTTGCCATTCTTTCTTTTTAGGGTGACCTTGGTCTATCTGATCTAATCTCCTGTCTTCATATCAGAATCCTGTATAATACTCTTACCTAACTTTCCTGAGTGAAAATTGTATTGCTCCCACAGTGTTTTAAGTTCCTAGAAGGCAGAAAACAACTTAGCATTTATCATGGACGTCTTATGGTATCTCAAGTAAAGTTATGTAAATAACCAAATACGTGGCTCTTTATAAGAGGTATCATGTTTCCTACGAGCCTTAAAGGCAGGGAGGCAGTCTTACATGGTTTTATTTCAAAGAGCCTCAAACTTGGGGATCATATATTAAACCTAATCAGTGGATATATTTTATTTGGCACACACAGTGTTTTTATTTTTATTGTTTTTAATTGAGCCAGCTTTTAAAAAACTAAGATCCCTGACACACACATAACGCTCCTGAGAATTTAGAACTCTGGATTTTTTCCCAACACCCCCACTCCCCCCCGGGAAAATTGGAAGACTTGCAACCCTTGGCCTCATACCTGCTGAGCAAAAGTGCTGGCGCCCAAGTACACTGGACCACTCCAGAGCTCACAGTCCCACACACAGCAGTCCCTGTCGTTCTGCATTTCATCACAAGCAGCCTGCCTCGCTTATGTAACAGACAAATCCGGAGGCGTCAGAATCGCGTCCTCTGTTCTACCCAAAGTCAGGATATAGGCTAAGGAGGGAGGAAATAGCTCTCTGGACCCAGGGCCCACAGAAAAAGAACAGCTCTGCGCTGCTCCTGTGTGTGCTGGCGCGCCAAGCCAGGGACAGGCTAACAGGCAGCACCCTGCGCCTTGGCCCTGGGCCTCCCTGACAGCCAGCTTCTCTGGAATGTTGGTCCTCCCTGCTGCCAGCCGACTGGGGCTCCAAATGGCCTGTCTCATCTCATCCAAACTGCTTCAACCTGCCTCCTAGGTCCTTCTCCAAACACCCTGAACCCCATCGAAGCAGCTTTTGGCTCCGTGTCTGCTCCTGCCAAGGAAAATTGCTCGCCTGGCTGTCCCCTCCCCCACTGTCTTACTCATTCCCTCTCCAAGCCACACACAGCCCTCAGTGGAAAAATGACAGCGAGGAGCAAGGAGAGAGACAGAAATACACAACACATACACACACACACACACTCCACAGGGGGAGAGAGAGAGACAGAGAGAGAGAGACCCAGAAAACAGAGGGAATTTTATAAACCTTACCTATTGGATCTCAGTCAGCTCTCTGTACATAAAATGTTAAATGTGTGTGTGTGTGTGTGTGTGTGTGTGTGTGTGTGTGTGTGTGTAAGAGAGAGAGAGAGAGAGAGAGAGAGAGAGAGAGAGAGAGGATTATGTGTGCTTGTGTGTTTTTTTCCTATGAGGAAAGAGAATAAAAGGAACAGAACAAATATATCTACAATTATTCTTCAAGCTAGAAAAGAATAACACAGTTCATAACACAGGCGCAACCGTATGTAGAGCCAGAACTGCCTCCTTGTCAAGTTGCCAAATATAAGTGGGTGTGCCAGTGTACACAGAAATAGATGTGCATATACACACACACAAATACACGCATTTCTCTTTTATATTATAAATTAATTATTTGCTTATTGTAGAAACTTGGAAAAATAAAATATTAAAAAAGTAAAGGGAATGTAATAAAATTCAAACATAATCTTATCATCCACAGATAATAATTTCTAAAGTATTTCCCATTTTCATGCATAATGCATATTATTTTATATAGCCAAGAGTTTAGAGTGAATATTACATTTTTCTAGCTTGCTCTTTTCTTCTTAAAAATTATATCATAGATATATCCCAATGGTATTTAAAAGAAACTCTTTATTACCATCATTTTAATAGTTTCTTTACACTCATAGTGTGGATTTTCATAATTTACTGAACAAATTTTCAATTTGGGGAGCATTTACATTAGTAGCAGATTTTTACTTTTATAAGTAACATGCCAATAAACATCTTTGTGCCTAGATCTTTGCATTAATTTTGTTTCTTTGGGATAGGTTTCTAAAAATGGAATTACTGGACAAATAATAAAAATGCCTTTAAAATTCATGAATTTTATTTGGTAAGTTGATTTCTTAAAGATGACACTGCTTTATCATTCAGACATCCCTATAATGAAAGTGGCACTAGGAAGTTCACAGAAATCTTCAATTAGATACACCTAATTAAGATGTCTGAGCCAGATGTGGGGTGGCACATGCCTATAATATCAGTCCTTGGGAGGCTGAGACAGGAAGATCGCAGGTTTGAGGCCCAGCCTCAGCAATTTAGGGAGGCCCTCAGCAACTTAGTGCTTAGTGAGATTCTGTTTCAAAATAAAAAGTTAAATAGGATTGGGAGCATACCTTGGAGGTAGAATGCCTCTGGGTTCAATCCTCAGTAACCCCCATCTCAAAAGAATCTGACAATATAGGAAGGGGTTATTTTATTGTGACAACATATGAAGGGTTTATTTATAGTGACATTAGAATACAGACAGCACCTGATTTATGATGGTGTTACTTAAAAATTTTCAACTTCAGAATGGTGTAAAAGCAATATACATGTGAATTTTGATTTTCCTGGGCCAGTGATAGGCAATACGATATTCTTTTGTGGTTCTAGGCAGTAACAGGAAGCAGCAGCTCCTGGTCAGCCATATGATCCTACTGGAACTCTGCAATGTATTGTGGTACTAGGTATGATGTTTGGTAGGTTGGGTGGGTTAAATGAATTTTTGACTTAAAATATTTTCATCTTACAATGAATTTATCAGAATGTAACACCAAGTTGAGGCTCATCTGTGTGCCGTAGGAGAATAACCAAAGCCACTGGTTGAAAAGGTGTTTGTCCAAGCTATATAACAATTCAGTCTTTCTAAGAGAAATGAAAGAGTAACTCTCTAGTTTGTCCCCAGAGAGCTTCAGGATCTTTACCTACCTGTAGGCAAACCCGTAATCTGTCACATAAGCACTTGTGGAAGAAGGATACTGTCTGCTACAGCCAAAGATGGCCACCTGCAGGCCCTCCTAATGACTGGAGGAGGGAGTCCCTTGCTACACAGAAGTTCCCTATGGAGCCTGTGAGCATCATTTTCATCTACTGCCCATTCAATTATGAATTCTCTCTTCATCTTCTTCTAATATGTGGTCAGAGTCTCTCCATATCAAACATCTCTCTCTGAAATAAAAGGTGGAAAATATGCTTCTGAGGTGTACTGTAAGTTTTCAAAGTAGTGTTCTTATGTCTTTAAATTTTGTGCAGTGTTTTTTTGATTGTTGTTATTATCATTCTCTCTGTCACACAGCCCTTTCTCCCTATAACTTATGGAACTAGTCCAGAGGAGGCAGTCTTGGTAGCCAATCTGGCAAAGAAGGTTAAACTACCATGCCTAAGGAAGTTGCCTCTTACCTCAATGGCTTGGAGGGGATGGTTCCCCACTTTGTGGCTATCGCCAGGGGCTGGGTGAAGGGAGGGTGGTAAGAGGCGAACTTTGTTTTCCTTCAGCTTAGAGACATAAGATCCAGGGCTCAGGAGTCCTCCTCAAAGTTTCCAGTCAGTTCTCCACCCCAGGAGGTTTGTTGGTCTTCTGGGTGAATGGCTGCCTGGAGCCTGCCCACTAGACAACCCCGATGTTTCAGTTTGTGTGGAGCCTAAATTTTTACTGGGGACTCAGTAATAGGCCACTCAATATCAAGTATATAGTATGGTTCTGATATTAAAATCAAATCCCTTCCTCCTAAGAGATAGTAAAATATCTCTCTTTGTCTCTTTTTAGGGTTTGTCACCTGCTTATCTTTTACTAATCCTCTTGTCATTTTCACTCAGATATCAGTCTATTTCAAATTGGCCATTTCCTTAATTCTAGGAATTTTTGAATTAATTGGAAAAAGTTTTCAGTCTCTCTGATCTTCAACGCTTTCTGAATTTGGCAGCATGTGAAAGGTTTTGATATCTCCCTTCACTGCCCATTGAAGAGAGCAACTTTAAGGCTGAATATAATAAAAAAAAATCATCCCATGGTTCAAAAATCTTGGATCTATGATAAATCCAGACTCATCACGTCAATTAGTTCCCTGGGATAGAGCTTCTGGAGATTTGCTGTTAACTGGGTTAATTCTTGTAGAGACATATCCTATGCTCCAATCTTAGAAACTCTGGGTCTGGAGCTATGGGCAGTCCTACTGATGAGACCACTTGCTGTGATGTCCTTTCTTGTAAAGAAGAAGGAGGAGGAGGAGGAGGAGAAAGAATAGGGAGAAGAGAAGGAGGAGGAGAGAGGAAAGTTCATCACCAAAGATATCTCATGTAGGTCTCTTTCTTGCTAATTTCAATGGCCTGCCTAAAAGAGTTTGGGATTAAATTCAGTTTACTTGTCTTTAGTTTTTTTTCTCATGTTATCAGTGTAATTCAGTTTTATTGTAGAAAATTTTTATAAAAACAGTTTTCAAAAAATAAAATCAATTTAAAAATACCCACAATTAATTTTTTACATATGTTCTTCCAGACATATAGTTAAATTCAAATAGGATCCTACTTTTGGTAATACTTTTTTTCTTTTGCATAGTGAATGAATATCTGCCTTGGATTTGAACATCAAAATTGAAAGTGAGAATTTAAAAATTTGCTCCACAGTGAGTAGATTTTTTCTGAAAGTCAGGTGAGAACAAGCCAAAAATAAATGTAACAGCTTTTAGATTCTTTAAGTTATGTGCTTTTTACACTTCTTCTTCTCCTCGTTTTTTTTTTTTTTTTTTTTTTCTGTAGTATTGGTGAACAAAAGTAAAGAGGACATGACAGAGAAAAAAAGGAATCTATGTCCAGCCAGGTCATGATGCCCCTCCTTCTGCACTGGGTTTTGGCTTCTTTATTTAGTGATAGTGGGGATTGAACCCAGAGGCGATCTACCACTGAGCTATACTCATAGCCTTTTTTATTTTTGATTCTGAGACAGAGTCTCACTAATTTGCACAAACCGACCTTCAACTTGTATCAATTGCTGGGATTATAGGCACCTGCCATCATGCCAGCATTGGCCTGGTTATTTTTAATCAAGAAAGGACCCCATCTGCGTAACATGACAGATCTTATGTCTCTTTGGGCTCTTGGGCAAGCAATGGTTAATTTGCTTAATTTACAGAGTTCTGAGATGGGAAGTGGTTAGAAGTTTGTATCATATCCATACCTTAATTTGACTGGTAAATACTCAACTGGCTGTAGTCAAGACATGGAGAATGACAGGTAGAAGCCCCAACTAGGGTTGAAGTCCCAACTTCTGTATCTCTTGACATGATTCCTTTACCCACCTTTTCTGTGTGTTGGAATCCCAAACTTGACAGACCTTTTTTTAGTATTTCAGTTATTTTAGCTCATGCTTTCCTCTGCCATCAACCTACAGTTTATATAGAGGTCAACTTGCTTCAACTTCCTGCTTTATAATCATCTCAATCCATATTAAGACATATTTCCTTAGCTGCATGGTGTGAGTCACAGCTTACATTTATTTTAAAGGCTACTATTTTTAGATAGTTTAAATTATGACACTCAGACAAATATCAAATGAACAAATGTCAAAGAGTTTATTTAACTCATTAATTAAGGAGAAAGCCAGTGAGATGTAACTGGTTCAAATGAGAATCCAGAGCAGACACATATCCCAATCAGGAATGTTGAAACGAATAGATGAAACACTGGTGCATAGCTGCTGGGTAGTATTCAACTCTGTCCCACAGACACAATTTCTTATCCAGTTTTCCTTTTCTCTGGATAAGAATTGGCATTATTTTCAGTCTTCCACAACTTACAGAGTTGTAAAATGGTCCAAAGACAACAAAAGATGGATGACTTCTAGACAGGACATCCAGTAATACTTTTTGCCCATTTTAAAGTGTTACATATTTCTTTTTCTTTCTTTCTTTCTTTCTTTCTTTCTTTCTTTCTTTCTTTCTTTCTTTCTTTCTTTCTTTCTTTCTATCTATCTATCTATCTATCTATCTATCTATCTATCTACCTATCTATCATCTATCTATCTACCTACCTATGCTACTGGAGATTGAACCCAGGGCCCTTCTACCTCTGACCTTCACCCCTAGCCCTATTTTATTCTTTATTTTAAAACAAGGTCTCACTAAGTGGCTGAGGCTGGCCACGAACCTATAATCCTCCTGTCTCTGCCTCCCAAGTACTGGGATTACAGGTGTGCACCGCCGTACCTGGCTCTATTTTATTCTCTCATAATTTATTTTTACATATACTTTTATTGGAGCATTGTAGTCTCACATTATAATGTAGTTCAGAGTGATAGTGACATGCATGCACACAGCACTTGCTGAGCTTCCCCCTGCTCCCTCCCTCTCCCTCCCTCCCCTCCTCAAACATGATATTGGGATTGGCATTGGTATTTTCATATATGTATATAATGTCAATGGAAGTGCCTCCTTTGTTAATTCTCCCTCCCTCCCCCTACCACAACCCTCCCCTAAACCTCTTCTCTTGCTCCACTGGGGTTTCTTCCCCATTATCTAACATTTCTAATTGGAGTGTGTGTGCCCTAGCCTCAGCTGCAAGATCCTTTACACTGGGTGCCTTCAGTGGCATTGGTTCTTGCAAAGGGGTAAACAGTACCCAAAAGGACAGTTGCCCTCATGCAAACGTTTATTGCCACACCCTTGAGATTAGTTGGTTGATCCATCCGTGAGAGGTTGGAGAGAGGAAATAGGAAGAGGTTCTCTTGGGTGAATTCCCTCGCTGAAGGCAATCCCTGAGCAGACAGTGGGTTCCAGACAACAGAAGGCAGAAACCTGAAACCTGTCCCTTGGGATCCTCTTGCTCCAGCAGCATCATTCCTATCAATATCAGAATCTCCTGGAAGGGAGTGAAACAGTGAGTGGAGTGAGGGAGTCTATTGTCAGAGCCAGAGAGTGACCACAGCGCAAAGCCACCCAACTCACAGATCAAATACATGATTTCTACAACCTAGACAATTTAAATATGTAAATAATTCCCAGCAGCATCACCTTCTCTGTGATTGTTTCATCTCCCATTTTAACTTCTGCATTAAAAGAATCTTCAAACAAGCCTGCCAATACTGTTTTAAATCATCTCCTGAAGACAGCATGTTTGCGGAACTAACCAGGTTACTGAGTGGTATGTGGAAACCCTCAAGGAGAAACCTTGACATTTCCTGTCAGAAGCAGCAAGCCGGCTCTCAGGGGGGTTCCTAGATGTCCAGGGACACCACACCTCTGGGATGAGGTGGAGTGTATCAGATATTTGTTTTGGTTAAACTCTGGGTATCATCAATAATGATTTTCTCTAAATCACTTGACTCTAGCTTGATTGAAATAAAACACCCTCCCCTGTCTAGTTTGCCTGAATGGGAGTTCTGTGTCTCCAAGAAAGTACTGTGGTGAAGAAAAGGTCTTCTATCATCCTGAGACCTAGTAATCTACTTTCCCAGGAAGACACAGGCTTCACAGAAGAGTTGAGCAAGGGCCAGCGGGTAAATATTGGACAGCTTCCCAGCAACTGGTGAGTCAGGTCATTATTGTGCAGTTTCATCATTCTGTTGCAAGGGAATTCCCAGGACTGCTCAGGTTCATACGCTATGCAGAAGTATGTTCTAAAATAACAAATGCAGCCACTGTGATTTGGGACTCATCTTTCCCCACTATCCACTAATATAATTATGTGTGTTTTATAATTACATGTTAGGATACACATTTGCATCTTGTATGTGGTTTGGTATACATTATCAGGTCGACTTGTGGACCCAATAAGCCACATGACCAAGAGCAAATTATCTCCTGGCTCTGTAAATTAGGACCCTGTGAGCTAGGGAAGGAGACTGTCATGGTGGGGACTTGGGTCAAAAAAGAATTTTCAAGACCAAGAGTAGAGCTATAGATAGGTTTATTTGGGAAAGCAAGAAATGCACATTCAAGGGAAAATGCAGGCCATCTCCAGAGTAAGAGAGACATCTTTGGGGATTTGTGGCTCCTCTTTTTTTTTTTTTTTTTTTTTTTTTTGCGGTACTGGGGATTGAACTCGGAGGCATTCTACCTCCGAGGTATACCCCCAGCCCTATTTTTTATTCTTTATTTTGAAACCGAGTCTCACTAAGTTGTGGAGTGCCTCACTAGGTAGCTGAGGCTGGCCGAGAACCCGAATCCTCCGGTCTCAGCCTCCCGAATACTGGGATTACAAGTGTGCGCCACCACGCCCGGCTGTGGCTCCTCTTTTATAGAAGACTTTTTGAGGAGTGGGTAAAAGGAGGTGTTCGAGGATGACATTAGTCCAGTAGTCACAAGATAACTCAGGGTGTTTTGGTCCTCTCTCAGGTCCTGAAAGGTGCCTTCAAGGACATGTTGGACTCTGTTATTTTGATTGTGACGCAGCTGGACTTGTGATTAGGACATGATCTTGGGGTTTCAACACAGCAGGTGAGGCATATTGAGGTCTGCAATCATAACACTCATTTTGGGGGCTCCCTCAAGTCTTAACCTTGGCCATCTTCCAAGGTTAAACAAGGCACAAACAGGGACCAGACAGCCTGTGACTCTACACATGCACTTCCACCTTCAAACTAAGTTTGAGATTTTATTTAATTTTATTTTTTGTACTAGAGATTGAATCCAGGGACATTGAGCTATACCTCCAGCCCTTTTTCTTATTTTTATTTTGAAACGGGGTCTCTCTAGGTTGTTGAGAGTCTCGTTAAGTTGAGGCTGGCTTCAAACCTGAGATCTTCCTGTCTCAGTTTCCCAAGTACTGGGATTATAGGCATGTACATGCCAGCAGTATGAGTTACAGTCTTAATATCTTTAAAAATGTTGTAAAGAGCCCTGTGCCTGCCTAAGCTCTTGGATGATGGTACTGCACTTAGTACAGTTATTCTACGAAGATTAAATATTATTTTGTGATTATTTACTTTAAGGCCTATTACCTCTGCTAGGCATCGAACTTCATATACAGGCTGATGTCTTTCTTACACAGCACTATCTCCCCAGCACTTGACACAGTGCCTGGTCCATCCACAATGCTCAGTAAATAGTTGCTGAGCAGATGAATGAGGTCACCAGGGCCTTGGATTCTATCTGTGGCGGGATTGGGGAGCATCCTGGGCTGCTCTGTCCTCAAAGGAGCAGAAACCTTCAGATGACTGGGTCACCATCCAGGGCCTCTTCAGACAGCTGAGGCTGCAGGATCAGTGATACTCAGTCCCTAACCCTTTCTAGCCACAACCTAGCACTGTGGCACTGACACTAGTGTTACATTACCTGTGCAGCTGTAGGCTTGTCTGGGCTCCACTTGCAGAAACTCTGGGTGGGCCCAGGTATGTCAACCTTAGGGAGCTCTGTGCTTGCTTTGGATGCCATCTCTCACCTTTGCACCCTGGCCAGGGCCTGTCAGATTAACCCTTGTTCACTCCCAGCACTCCCCACTCATCAAACCAGCCCTCGGTACTTTCCTGCCAATTTGGATGCAACCCTAGCAAGTCCTCACCTCAGGGGAGACAAGTGGGGCTTGCAGCCTTGCCCAAGTTCTCCTTGCCAGTAATGAGCCCTGCCTGGTGTGCAGTTTTGCCCAGAAAGAGGAAAAGGGAAACTGATGATTGTGATTAGACCCAGCCATGACTCAGAACAGTCACTTTTAAAACATAAAGGTGGGCCATGCCAGAAGCATTCTTTTTTTTTCCTCCTCCTCCTCCTCCTCTTAGTCCCTCTTCTTCTCCTTAGTGCTAAATAGCTAAATGGTCTATATACACAAGTCAGTCAATACATTTTATATAAAGGTGCAGGGTTTGAACATTTGTGTTAAATACAGGATTGGCTCTGTTTGTAAGTAAGCCTGACCCTTCCTCAGGAGGCAGGCTGCTCCTTCTAGGCTCAACTCCCCAGAGGGGGAGCAGCTGGAAGAAGGTCTGAAAAGGCTCCACGCCCCTCTGCATCCTAAGGCAGCACTGGGAACAGAAAAGCCTCTCACTAGCACTCCAACTTAACATGAACTTAAACTTTGGTAACAGTTTTAAGCTTAAAAACGTTCCTGATGGTCTCCAAATATTTTGTCTTGCTCATGAATTCTGCGACCTCCCCCAGAGAGCCCTAATATCCAGAAATTGGAAAACTGGCCCTTGGAGGCACACTAGCAGGAGGATTGAGTGAGGGTCGGGTGTCAGAGAGACGGCTCAGGTGTGCTTTGGTGCTTTGTTGGGCTCCCTTTTTGTCTATGGGGCTTCAGTGTTTCTCAGGACTAAACTGTCTGGTTCATATAGAAAAATCAGATGATTTTTCTATAAACATTGTCCACAGATCAGGATCAAAGGCAGTATGCCCACAAAGAAAGACGTGGGAGAACAAATGCATTTCTTTCTTTTCTTTGTTGAGTCTTACCTGACACTCACAATCCTAAGTCCTGGGGGATATTTGACCATGTCACCATCTACTTTTGAAAGTCTAGTCATTTCCACACATCACTTGGATGGGATGGAAATGAACAACGTGTGTCTCTTTTGCAAACTCCTGAATAGGAGATTTGTAATTTTAACAGGTATCCGAAGGTCATTAAAAACAGCAGCAGCAACAACATTTGTTCAAAATCTATAGGGAATGGAAGACATTAGATTTTAAATGTGTGAGTGTGTGTGTGTGTGTGTGTGTGTGTGTGTGTGTGTGCACGCAAATTCTGCAAAGGATGGGGAGAGCAGAAGGACAAGTGATAGCAAAGAGCATTTCTCTTTTAATAATGAGAATCAGAAATGGAAAATGATTTGGTCTAGGAAACTGGGCTGGCTGTATTTCCTGAAGTTCTTTGACTATTGCTAAGTGATTTGCATATGCTAGGGCTCCTGAGTCCTTGCCCTGCATCCCTGCTGGCCTCTCCTGCTTCTGCCTTTGCACTCTTCTTCCCACTAGGAATATGGTAGTAATTAAGCTAGCAGGAAGCATAGAGAACAAAGGCCTCTGTGGCAGGGGCTCAAAGTCACCTCGTACTTATAACTCTGTAAAGATCTGGGGACAGATCTGCCCTGTCAGCTTCTTAGGAGAAGAATCCACTGTTATTTTCTCTCTCCTAGAAAGGAGACCCATTCGAGGGATTATGAATGTTGCTCTGTGTCTCATTCTGAAGTTTAAATCTTTTCAAGCATGCAGTTATTAAGATGCCAAGTTGCCTCGCTTAATTACAACCTTTATTAAAGTATTGAATACTTTAAATGTACTATTTATCACACCTGAAGAGAAGAGCAGATCTGCTTTAATGGACCACTCTCAGTGGGCCATCTATTGATTATCTTCTCTACTGAATTAATTCCTAGTAATCGCCTAGTGAGCAGTCATTAAAGGTAACTCTTCCTACGTGTACCGGCTGGGTAGGGAGGGAGCGGAATCTCTCAGACAGCAGCAGCTTCCTCCCACTTGCTGCAATTGGAGCCCATGTTCTCCATGTTCTTTTTTTTTTTTTTTTTTTTTTTTTTGCGGTACTGGGGATTGAACTCAGGGGCATTCTACCTCCAAGCTATACCCCCAGTCCTATTTTTTATTCTTTATTTTGAAACCGAGTCTCACTAAGTTGCAGAGTGCCTCACTAGGTAGCTGAGGCTGGCCGCGAACCCGGATCCTCCGGTCTCAGACTCCCGAATGCTGGGATTACAAGCGTGTGCCACCACGCCCGGCTGGAGCTCATGTTCTTAATGAACTAAGGCCTCCAGGCCTAGTACAGTCTTCCTCCCAGAAAGTCTGTCTATATTCATAGGGGCCCACCAATTAGAGCAGGACGAACTAATTCCTTCCTTTGGAGTTTTGCCTAGCCAAGCCAACTGTACTTGTGTTGCTTCTCCTTAAAAATCCCTTTAACACTGAAAGGAAAGACTTCTTTATTGAAGAAAGACAAGCCCTAGAAGGAGGCTAGTGTTTTTGGAGTTTCTGCCATGAGGTGGTATTTATTACGTGACATGTGTGGCCTGGTTTTATTGGCTTTAATCCGATCATTGAATGAGTTCCTCATTCAAGAAGCAGACTTCAAAGTATATATTATTAGTTCAGTTTTCAGATGAGCTCTCCAAGGTTCAGAGAGGTGATGTATGTTGTTGTCCGAGCAAATAATAGCTAGTAGCTGATAACAGTCCGATTTCAAAAAAGAGACAGATTTTGAAAAATAGCATGCTAACACGAGGGACAGGAAGGTGAAGTCCACAGCTGTGACTTTGCCTTTTCCTGGTGGAGGACAGAGGTCCCTGCAGACCTAGCGTCTCCCCAGTGACCTCCATTCTCTGGTCCTTTTATAAATCCCATTCAGGAGTCACTTTACAGCACTCGGCAGAGCCTACTGTCATGGGCACCTCAGCCTTTTACAAATGAACTGTCTCCTCTAATTCAATTCCACCACAGTGCCCAGAGGCCAGTGTAGCAGTATATTTGCAAAGCTGAATAATGAATAGTCTGGTTGGTGGCTTCTTTTCAAAGTCCCCTTCCTAGCTCTGGACCACACCCAGGTGGGCTGCTCTACTTCTTGACTTCCTCTTCCCCAGATAGCCACAAAGGGTGGCAGAATAGGGAAGGTGGAGCTGTGCTCAGAGCTCAGATGTCGGCCCTGGTGTTTGAGATGTTTCCAGGTGAGCTACCAACTCAGGGTTCTGGGGTCTCACAGGAACCACGCTCAACCTATTGGGATGGAATTCGACTTTGACCACCTGGTCTGACTCCAAGTTTGTATTTATGATCTACAGTCTACCTCCTTGCATCCTCTTCTCTCCTCATGGTTTTTAAAAATAATAGTAATAGTGATAATAATAATAATAAAATAATAATAATTATTATTATTTATTATAATAATAAAACACCCATCATTTATTAAATGCTTATGGGAACCAAGCACGGTATTTAACACATTATATATATTATTTCATTTAATTCTGACAATAATCTGAAGTAGGCATGGTCATTTCATCACTAATGAGAATATGTGGTTGCTAGCCATCGCTGTGCATTATGTCACCCAAGGGGCTCTTTCAAATGTACAGAGTATTTTAGTTGCATGGGGTAGAGACTGAGAGCTAATGACTCCTAACCGACTGCACAAGGAAAGCATACTGATCCCTGGTCCCATTCCTGCAGAGTTTGATTTGATTAGTCTGGTATAAGGCTCAGATGTTGGGAATTTTAAAGTTTCTTCAGATGAGTTAAAGGAACAGTCAGAGCTCTACTGCATTGGTTTGAATAATTTGCCAGTGATCTACAGAAGTTGAGGAGGGAAGCTGAAATTTGAACTGGCCGACCATGATTTGAGAGCTCCTGATTCTGACCGTTATTCTTATCTGTGTCACCCATCAATCCAATACCACTGGGGAGACTTTCGTTATTTATACCTTCATCTGAATGCTTTTGGGTCACATTTAAAATCCCCTTTCAGCTCGGCATTAGAAGTGGCAAATGACTGTAATTCTAGTACTTGGGAGGCTGAGATAGGTGAATCATAGGTTCCAAACCAGCCTCAGCAATTTAGCTAGACTCTCAGTAACCTAGTGAGACCTGTTTCAAAATAAAAAGGGGGTGGGGTGAGGGTGCAGCTCAGAGATAGAATGCCTAACCTAGTGAGACCTGTTTCAAAATAAAAAATAAAAAAAGGGGGTGAGGGTGTAGCTCAGAGATAGAATGCTTCTGAGTTCAGTCCCCCATACCACATAATAAATAACTAATTAAATAAATAAGCCCCTACCCCTTTCCTATTTGTAGAAGGGAACACACTATACTCTAAGAGAAGTATTTTAAGCCTTTGGAGGCTGTTGGAAGCATTTTGGAGGTTAGAGGGAGCAGGAGCCCTGCTGTTGAGTCCCTAACATTCTGTGAAGGACATCAAGATCATGAATTATAAGAGTGTCCTGGGGCTGCTGGTAGCCAGCAGAGATAGTGTGTGCCCTGAGCCCACTGTAATGCTTCCCAAGCACTGTATCTCCCGTCATCTCATCCTGATAGCATAGTTACTCCCACTTTTACAACTTAATCCTCACTTGAAAGGCTAAAAAATAAATTAATTCTAATAGAGCTGAATTTTTAAAAAATGCAAAATAGCCAGGAGCAATGGTGCATGCCTATAATCCCAGCCACGCAGGAGACTGAGACAGGAGGATTGCAAGCTTCAAGCCAGACTGGGCAACCTAGCAAGATCTTGTCTCAAAGTTAAAAAAAAAAAAGCCAGTAATCCAGTACTTAGAAGGCAGAGGCAGGAGGATCACAGGTTCAAGGCCTGTCTCAGCAACTTAGCAAGGCCCTTGGCAACTTAGTGAGACCCTGTTTCAAATTAAAACATAAAATCGAGCTGGGGATGTAGTTCAGAGGTAGACTGCTACTGGCTTCAATCCCTAGTACCAATAAAATAAAATAATAAAATAAAATAGAGGGCTAGAAATGCAGTTCAGTAGTAGAGTATTTCTGAATTCCATCCCTAGAGCTACAAAAATAAGGAAACAAAAACAAATGTTAAAAAAAAAAAACTGTCACATCTCAGTGTATAACTTTTTGAAGCCTCTCCCTAGCCCCCTTAGTATGGACCTCCACTATCCCTCTTATCCCAAATATAGCCCCTAGCACTTGTCACCCTAACCATATCTAGGGGTCATCCCAGCTGTGCAAGGGTTCCTGATCTGTCCCCAGGTCCCAGAGGGTACTACAGGCTCTTGGCAGTCTTTCCAGGATGCCAGGACCTTCCTTGCCTGGGAAGTCACACTTAGTGGAAAGCACGGCACTTCAGGCTTCATTGGTTGTCTTCAGCAGCAAAGCAGGGTGCAGGCAGGTGCTTCCTTCCCATTCTGTGTTTCTGGGACTTCCTAGGAGGCGCCCTGCACTCACTCAGGAAGGAGCTTGGTCCTAGGTGCCCTTCTGCAGCAGGCAGTGCTGGGTGGCGGGAGGAAGAAGTGGCACAGACACTGAGTGTGATCACTTGTGTCACAGCTGGAGCTGGGGTGGGGTGGGGTAGAGATTTTAATGGAAACCACTCTCTCTGGACCCTAGATAGAAGTCTGCATGCTGATTTTGGAAGTTCCCCACCTCCTACTAATGACTAATGCTACAAATCTGGTGACTCTTTTACTTCTTTTTTCCTTGAGAGAAAGTTCTGGGAAATGACTCAATATCTTTAAACGAGTAGATTCCTGTCTCCTGCTCACACCTGGGTGCCCAGTGCCAAACTCCAGACACTCCCTGGAATTGCCCCGTTGCTGAGGAAAGTTCCCAGCCCATTGGTTCACTGAGGTTGTATTTTGTTACTCCAGGCAACCTGATATTGAAAAGTAGTCTGAAAAAAGAAATAAAAGAAGACTTAGTAATGCCAACTGCCTTTTCCAGTTGCTCGAGACCCAAACCTTGGCATTGGCAGCAAGTCCTGGCAGTTCAACCTTCCAAACACATCCAGGATTTGTCCCTCTCTCCCCACCTTTGCTTCTTTCACCTTGTTCCATCCTCTTGTAACAACTCTTGGCATCTCCCTCTTTGTTCCATCTCTTTCTGCTCAGTGGTCTCATCAATGCAGTAAAATGATGCTGTCAGTGATAAACCAGAAAACATCACTCCTCTGCTTAACACCTCCCCACCAACAACTTTCTGACTTTCATGGAAAGGTGTGGAAGTTCAAGTCTTTCAATGACTGCAAGGCCCCTACAAGATCTGGCTCTCTGGGGCCTTTCTGAATTCCTCTCCTATTACTCTTTCTGGCTCATTCTACTACGGCCACAGGGTCTTTGTACCTATTTCCTCTGTCAGCAATTCTTCCTCAAAGTGCAAGCAGGGCTCACCAGGCTTTATTCAAGTAACTGCTCAATTGTTTTGCACTGGATTCTAAATCCAGTTATTTGACTTTAAGCCTTTGCACCTCGTTAGTCAGTTAAGCCTGTGTGAAAGGTAGATAGAGAGAATCTGGCTAAAATCTTCACTGGCAACTCCCTCTCTCCTTCCTCCTCTTTTAAAAGTTTTGTATTTGGCCACATGTGGGTTATATATTATGGCACATAGAAGAAATCTGTCTACTTGCTAATAAGAATATCTCAAAGGATATCCAGATGAACCCTGGGCAAGGTCTGACAACCATTTATGACCACTAAGGACCAACTGAAGTGTGAATTTACTTTGAAAAATGGCTATTAGTAGTGAAAATGTCAAGCAAACCCTGCCTTTCTACAACCAGAGTAGAGGGAGTCACGTTTTCACAAAGCTTCTGCAATGCAAAACAGATTCTGATCTTTCACTAGGATTAAAACCTATTCAAGGCGATGACCGGAAGCCCCGTGAGCAGTGCCCCAGAAAGAAATTTAAATGGTCTTTAAATTACGGCTTGGGGTGTCTCTAAATTACTCTCAGAACCTGGGTAGAGCTGGCCTGACCACTCGAATGTATTCATTTTCAAGTGGAAATATATCACAGATTGGCAGCAACGTGGAAATACAAAATTCGATGACATATGTGAAATATGCATTTCTGTGCCATCTCAATTCATATCTGTCTGTATAATATATGGTTTATCCATGATGAAGCAAGAAGAAATTTTAAAAATGCTGGCTCAGTGCCAGCTTGAATTATAGACTCCCAGTCAAGACAGAGATTAAGACTCAAAATATCTTGAACTCATCCCACTTTTTACTCATTAGTTGAGTATTCCTGCATATTTCCTTAATTACTTATATTCTCTCAAAATCTACATTCAAACGAGACTTCAGAATTTGGTGCCAGAATTTAAATCTATGATGGTTTACTTTTAGGTACCAGCTGAAATTTTAAAAAAATTCCATATTATTATAGCCCAAGGCAATGAATAAACACTTGTTTTAGCTTATCTCTACATAAAGGTATCCTACAGTTACTCATGTATTTAATCAGTCTTACAAAACTGCATATTCAAAAGGAGAAAATGTAAAAGGTTTCCACATTTGCCTCATATCCTACCTACCTACCACACATACGATGTTATTCTTTGATATAGCAGGCATGCTGCCAGCAGAGATTTCTTTGAGAAGGAAGACATACTGTCCTCTTTGGGATAAACTATGTCAAATGAAAGGGCCGGCAGCTTGCCTCTGGCTGAGCTGAGGATAGAGGGAGTTTCGGTTGTAGCTATTTTTCCATCCTCATCTATCTCTTGCTCTTCTTTTTTGTTCTTTATTTTTGCCTTTTCTCCGTCTCTTTCTGAATGGGAGTGAAAATTGAAAAGGCCTGAAATAAGATGGGAAATCAAAGGTACTAAAAAATTGAGACCTGAGAGTCTACATGTAGATACTACCTTTTAGACTATTTCTAAATCACCTTTATGTATGTCTGCTTGTTTGCTTTCAAATCTAATTAGCATCATCGTTTCTGTCACCAACCATGTGCTAGGCTCCATGCCAGTCATTGGAGATGTTCCAAAGTAAGGCAGGACCTGTCTTCCAGGGAACTCATTATAATGTGGGAACATACCTGTAAGCAATCATTTCATCCCAGAAAATCACCAAAGACACACAGTTAAAAATTAGTCATGTTCCCCTAGCTTTAAAAATATTATACAGGAAGAGCTAAAGTGACAATTTCAACCCACTACTAAGAATTAAAAATCTTCAGTGTTTCCAGACTTTTTCTAATGTACATAAATAAAGATAACCATGAATTTGTGTATTGAGGTCCCTGAGACCACCTCGAGCTTCCATGATTTGCTAGAAAGACCTAAGGACTCAGCATCTACTTATACTCATGGCTACAATTTATTACAGTGAAAAGATAGAGCAAGATTAACAAAGGCAGCCAGGCGTGGTAGTGCATGCCAGTAAAGCCAGTACTTGGGAGAGAGAGTCAGGAGGACAGCAGGTTAAATACCAGTCTCAGCAAAACAGTGAGACTCAGCAAACTAGTGAGACCTTGTTTCAAAATAAAAAAAATAGGGCTGGGGGTGTAGCTGAGAGGTAAATGTCTCTGGGTTCAGTACCCAGTAAAAACACACACACACACATAAATAAATAAATAAATAAATAAATAAATAAATAAATATAAATATAAAAATAAAAAAGATTACCAAAGGCAGAAGGTGCATAGGGCAAAGTCTGGGAGAAGCCAGGCACCAGCTTCTGAGTCTTTTGTCCCCAGAGTCACACACCCACAGAGTCACACACAACAAGCTTTACTCCTCAAGCAGTGATTTGTGACACTTGTGAAAGAATGTACAAGGGAAGCTCTTTAAAGACTTAGTGTCCATCATTTGTATTGGGGGGCTGATACCATGAGCAGCCTCTAACTGGTAGGTATAAAAATTTCAGGATTCCTTGAAAGAAGGCAGACATTCAGCATAAACCATGCTATTCATACACACAGGTGATCTTGCCAGTTGGGAGTGATGGGAACTCTCCTGCGTTTCAAGTACCCCGATGCCAGCCATGGTTGAACCTTATAAGCAGAATTTTCAAAGTTTAGCAGTAGGGCCTGCTGTGTTAATTCTTTTCTGCGTAATTCATCTCTACACTTTATTCAAAATGCTTTATTTTGAATGCACATTTCTACTGAAGACAACACTGCTCTTGGACCTCTTGCAGTGTCAGTTCATGTAGGTCTACTTAATTCTTTGTTGTAGTTCCCAACATTTCATTTTATAGGCAAACAATTTATTGAACCATAGGTAGATATTTGTTTAGTTTCCGAATTTTGTCTTACAAATTAGGATGCAATGAATATCCTTGTACTTATTTTTTTCGGAACTGGGGCTTGAACTCAGAAGCCTTCTACCTCTGAGCCACATTCTCAGCCCTATGTTTTATTATTTATTTTCAAACAGGGTCTCATGAAATTGCAGAGGGCCTCACTAAGCAGCTGAAACTGGCCACAAACCTGTGATCCTCCTGTCTTAACCTCCCAAGTACTGGGATTACAAGTGTGCACCACCATGCCTGGCTTGTACCTATATTCTTGAAGTAGTCTTGTCTATTTGTTAGAAGACTTTCCTTCACTGCAATAAAAAAAAAAAAAAAAACAAAACAAAACTGAGAAATACATTAAAAAAATTTAAAGGAGAAAGGATTTATTTTGGCTCATGAGTGGTTGGCTCCATTATTCTTGGACTGTGAAGCAGAATATCATGGCGGGCAGCATGTGATAGAGGAAAGCTGCTCACCTTAGGATGGCCAGGAAGCAGAGAAAAAGAGAAGAAAGGACTTCACGCAAAATATAGCCTTTCATGGCACACCTCCAACCAGCTCCACCTCCTAAATGTCCCTCACCTCCCAATAGGCCATTAGGTTAGGAATTCATGAATGGATCAGTCCACTGATGAAGTCAGAGGCCTCGTGATCCAATCGCACCACAAAGACCTACCTCTGATTACTGCTGCTTTGAGTGCCAGGCGGCAGACCAAGCCTTCAACACAGGAGCCTTTGGGGACAGTTGAGATCCAAACGATAACCCAAGTATTTCTGTTACAAAGGCTTCTGGAAATAGTATTCCTGATGTCACTTTACTCAGCAAGGCAATCAGGCCACCATGTTGGAATTTGAGTGGATGTCTACAGAGATTATCAGAAAAGAAGACAGGAGGCTATTAAAACAATCCAGGTGGCAGCTGATCAGGACTGGACCTAAGCTATGGCAAAGAGGGTGCCAAGGAAGAGAAGTGATACAGACCTAGCTGATGGATAGGCATGGAGAGTTAGCCAGGAGGAGGGAAAGGTGACTCCTATCTACACGAACGGCACAAGGGTGAAACGCAATGAGAGCAACTATAAAGCAATTGTGATAATTCAGGGAAGAAACGGCGGTGGTGGGGTTCTGATCTTTAGTGGTGCATTCATTCATCCCTTTGTTCCTACAGATCCAGTTTCTGTGTAGTACCCACTCTGTTAATGGTTGTCGCCAGTGTGATTTCTGCCTTTTTTCTTTTTGTTTTGCCAAAAACAGGGAGATAGAAATGTATGCAGTATAGATTCCAAGTAACTTGGCCATTAATTAAGTTCATTGCTATTCTTTTGTGAATGGCACAAAGCTTAATGAACTCGGCAGAGAGGGATGGTGAGTCAGGTCCCAGATGCTTGTATAATTTGCTCACACTTTAGAGTAAAAATATGCGAAGGGAGGGGAGAAGGATTATGAAAGCAAAGAAGATCTCTCTTGTGTCTGGGTTTGAAGACAGACTCCCTCCCACACTCCCAATTCAGACAAATGCCCTTAGCAGACGTGAGCAGGTGATCTTCCTCCTTCCCTACAGAGAGCCTTCTCTCCTGCACAGTTCCCAGTACCACTCACCACTACCATTAGCAGCAAGTGTGTTGTGGACGCCAGAAACCAGAAAGCAGGTCTCATTATTCTTTTCAGTGATTTGCGGTTTCCACATGTCCCTCCCCACCTCCCGATATGCCTAAAATGCAGCTTCCCTTTTGTCTGAAGCCCAGACACATATAAATTGCAATTTGAATGATAAGGGAAGTTTTATTTTTTATAGGATTTTATGCATCCTTCAATAGAAGTTGAAGTGCTTTTATGCATTTTATTTCACAACTTGTTTGAATTTTTATTGGAATCTGCTTCCTGATTAAGTTTACTTGACTCTACAGAGAACTATTCTGAATTTATTTGCACCCACTATATATAAGGAATGTAATCTCGCACATTCTTTATGAAAAAAAAAAGTTTTTCATAGTTTCTGAAGCCCATATGGGGGTCACACTTTTTTTCCCTACCAATATGTCTTTCTATTCTCCTTGTAATTCATATAAATGGTCAAATTACATTCTCCAAAGAAAATATGTGAATGGCTAATATTCACAAGAAAGGATATTTAGCATCACTAATCATTAGGAAAATGTAAATCAAACCCACAATGAAATATCAGCTCCCATCCATTAGGATGGCTATTATCAAAAAAGCAGAAAATAGCAAGTGTTGATAAAGAGGTGGAGAAATTGGAACCCTGTGCATGGCTGGTAAGAACAGAAAATTGCACTGTTTCAGTGGGAAACAGTATGGCAGTTCCTCAAAAATTAAACCGTGAATTACCTGTGATTCAGCAATTCTACTTCTATATAGAATTTGTTCTGCCCCAAAGAACAGAAAGCAGATATTCGTACACTGATATTCATAGCAACATTATTCACAATAGCCAAAAGGTGGAAGTAACACAAGTATTAATGAAAGAATAGATAAATCAAGTGTATTCTGTCCATTGAGTGGAATATTATTCAGCCTTAAAAAGGAATGACATGTTATATCATCGGTGAATATTATGCTAAGTGAAATTAACTCCTGACCACAGAACAAATATTGAATGGCTCTATTTATAGGAGGTTCCTAGACAAATTCCTAGAAACAGGAAGTAGAATGGTGGTTGTCAATGGGTGGGGGTAGATGGAAGTGGGTAGTTATTATATAATTGGAAAGGAGTTTCAATTTGGGAAGATATAAAAGTGTTGGAGATGGATGGTGGCAGTGGTTGTATAACGATGTAAGTATACCTAATGCCACAGATCTGTATGCTTAAAAACAGTTAAAGTGGAAAATTCTGTGTTTCATATAGTTTACACAATTACAAAATTAAGAAAAGTCAAATTATAGTCAGGGCTGCCTGGGCAAACCTGTGCATTTCCCCACTGATACTTTTTCGTCTCTCTAAGGAATTCTCTGTACTTTTTTTTTTGTACCTCTGATCTAGTGCTAGATCTAGAGCCTCTGTCTCTCTGATCTAGTGCTTTTTGTACTCTTTTCCCTCTTCCCTACTTATAAAACTTTCTGTAAGGACACAACCTCTGATGCAATCAATGAGTCTCCATAGGTATTTGAACCAAGTGACAGCTTTCCACGTCATATTGCCATTTTAAGACTTATCTCTAATTGAAAATGTAAAGCTGTATTTCCTGGTAAAGATGGCCTTCTAGGGCCCCTAAAATCTCTGTGCCCCTAAAATTTCCTGTGGCTCCATGGAGGACTGATGTACTACTCATTATAGATTCAATCAGGAGAATGGAAGTCACTGCAGGTTCAAGCCAATGGATTTAATAGAGGGAGTGAAGTCTTCAAGTTGTCGACAGAAAAGAAGGAAGAAAAATGGGGGTAGAGAGAGTATTGCTACTGAGTGATCAAGTACTGAAGGCTCCCCTTCCCACCCGGTAGGAACCCACTTGTGCCTTTCCAGCTGCTTCCAAAGTCTGAGTCACTGCATTGACTCCTCTGTAGGAGTTAGCACTATACTTCTGCTGCCCAAGCTGCAGCCAGAAACAGAATCCCTCTGCCCTGGCAACTCCAGGAGAGCACAAAACGGTAGGTGCTGCAGGCAGCAGGCTATTTCCCAGGCAAATCCAGTGTCCTGTAGCAGTTGAAATGAATCCTTCGTGTAGACTGTTTGATCCCCTGGGAGAGGCCACAGGCTCAGGCTCCAGAAGGATGAGGGTACCCACATCAGACAGGTGTGTCTGAACATCCCAAAGCATTGGGCAACAATCGCAATAGCCATTTATCGAGCCCTTCCAGGAAGCCACATGCTCTGTGAAGTGCTTTAAATAACTCTTACTCACAAGAATGTGAGGGAAGTTTCGTAATTTATACTTTACAGATAGGGGGAAGATAGGTCATACAGTCATTAAATGATAGGACTGGGATCCAAACCCAAGTCTGACCAACTCCTATCATGTGTGTGCATGTGTGTGTGTGTGTGTGTGTGTGTGTGTGTGTGTGTGTGTGTATGTGTTACTAGAGATTGAACCCAGGGGCATTCTATCTCCAGGCTACATGCCCAGCGCTTTTAATTTTTTTTTTTTGTTTTGAAACAAGGTCTCACTAAGTTGCTGAGGGTCTTGCTAAGTTGCTGAGGCTGGCCGTGAACCTGCAATCCTTCTGTCTCAGCCTCTCAAGCTCTGGGATTACAGAGGTGCACCACTGCACCTGACTCCTATCATGTTTATTTCTTCTGAGCTCCATCTTCTGACTCGCAGGAATTGATAACATTGTTTATGCACGTCTACACCTTTATGTTTCTATATCTTTTCCCCCAGGAGTGTTGTGTTCATCTCTCTCCGTTGGCTCCTATTTTCATAGAGCCTCTGTCAAGAGTGAGCATCATGGGTCTCCCTCCCCCTCTGAAACTGTACCATCCTAGGCAGGGCAGGTGTGGCCCATGCCACTGCCTACCTGGTTCTGATTAATGGTCCCAGTCCTGGACCTAAAATGTCAGAAGACTCAGAGTTGTTTCTGCCACTTGGCAACTTCATTCCTTTGCACTTGTATTAGTGTCCAGATGTAAGAGGGTGATAATCTCTCCTAGAAATAAGTGTTATAGGGCAGCCATCTCCTTTTCTCAGCTCTTGCTTCCTGAGAGAAAGATTCCAAATGGAAAACACGAATAGGGGAACATAAGAGATTTACTTAGTGTTATTGTCAGGTAGAGTGCCCCCTGAAGAGCTTGTGTGTGAATGTTCCTGGTTAATACGGTTTGGCTGTGGGCTTGCAGTCTTATCAGATAAACCCATCGTGATGGCCAGGGCCAGCAGGGCGTGGCTGGAGAAGGCTGGTCCTCGGGGGTGCAGCCCTGGGATGACATATGGTTCCTCCTCCCCTTGCTTACTCTTTTCTGCTTCTGCCCTCCACGACTTGAGAGTGAAGCCGTGTATACTCCCTATCTCTGCTTCCTACCACTGCTGCCTTGCCCTGAGGTCTCTGGTTCTGGCCTCACATAGGCTGAACCCAAAGTCCCCAAGGAAACCACAGACAAATAAACCTTTCTTCTTCTATGTTGTATGGTCACGTCTTTCAGATTATAGAGTGAGAATGTGGACTAAGACATTTAGGGAAGTAGGGATTCAGTTAAAGAGAAGGCCGTGAATATGGGGTTTTGCTCCAGAGAGAGAGTCTGGAACGGGTTGCTTTCTGGAATGGAAAATGGCAGCAAGCCTTCCACGTGGCCAGCTTCATTCCATCTGGAAACCTTCCCTCTCGTGCACATGCATCTGGGGAGGTCACTGTCTCCCATGCCACAGCTTACTGTGTCTGTGCTGTTTCCTTACCTTGTTGGAAACATTTCCACAGTTCTCTAATGCAGCAAGGTGAGAAATTCCCCTATTTCCATTTAGGAGTCTTGCTTAACTTCCCCTCAGGTCTGTCCCAATCTTGCCCTGACCTGCTTTTTTCCTATCTAGCTGCTTTATGCAATGACTGCTGTTATGCATTACCATAAACTTGGTGGCTTTAAAACAACAGAGATCTATTTTTTCCTGAGGCTAGAAGTTTGACTCCTAGGTGCCAGCAGGGCCACACACCCCCAGAGGCTGTGGGTGGGGGGTTCTTCCTTGTCTTTTTCAGTTTCAGGTGACTCCAAGCATCCCCAGGAAGCTCACCATCCCTGTAAGGCCTTTTCCTGTTCTGTGTGTCTAATCTCCCTCTGCTTCATCCTTTTCAGGCTACCTGTGATGGCATTTTGTGTGCACCTGGATAATCCAGGATGATCTCCTCTTTTCAAGATCCTTAACATAATCACATCTGCAAAGACCCTTTTCCTACATAAAGCAACTTTCATAGATCCTGTGTAGTTGTATCTTGGGTGGTACTATTCAGTCCACTACAATATCTTTGTAAATTGGAAGGAAGGAAAGGCTTCCGGTTTCCTCCTCCCAGGAACACATCTTTGGATCTGGGCCTTTTAATTTGATTCTATAAGATTCTTCTTCCAGTATTTCCTGGGCAGTATCACTAAAAAAAAAAATCAGAAACCTTGAGGAACATGTTCAAAAGGCAGATGTTTACAAATGCAGCTTTGTAGTCCTCTTCAGCGGGGCAAAGCCAGCCCAGCCTCATTTCCAGCAGAGGCTAGGCAGTAAAACCAGGCACTCCCTGATCTCCAGGGTCAGAAATTTCTACACCGTCCTCACTTCAAAGAAACTACCCAGCCGGGCATGGTGGTGCATGCTTGTAATCCCAGCATTTGGGAAGCTGAGACTGGAGGATCCGGGTTTGAGGCCAGCCTCAGCTACCTAGTGAGGCCCTCCGCAACTTATTGAGACCCTGTTTCAAAATCAAGAATAAAAAAATAGGGCTGGGGGTATAGCAGCTTGGAGGTAGAATGCCCCTGAGTTCAATCCCCAGTACAGCAAAAACCACCCAAATCAGTCTTTCTTCTTTCTGGCCCTCTGCCTTGGACAAAACTGCAAAAGAAACTTCACCAACTAATACTTCTTTCTAGTTTCTTCTTTGTGAACTTCATTTCACAGATGTGCTTGCCCGGTTTTTCTTTTCATTTCTGAATGAGGTCGTGTTAGTCCCTCACCTGGACCCCCACTCTCAAGCTTCCTGCTATATGCTTAACTTCTCACTCTTTTCCCAGGTTGGCATTAATAAACATATAAGCACAGTGTTGGTCAATTTGGTGAAATGCTCCTGGCCCAGGAAGAAGGGGATTACTCATATATATACTTTTATTGGTGCATTACTGTCTCACATTGTAATGCAGTTTATAGTGATGGTGACATACACGCACACAACACTTTGTGAGCTTTCTGCCACACAGGAGTTGGAGAAGGAGTTTCCATTCTCTGAAACCTCCATGGAAAGACAACCAGGAGGCTCAGCTGGCTTCTGGAATCAGAGACTCACCTCTCCCCAGAGAGGTCAGTTCCACGTGAAACAAGACAGATTCTCATGTGGTTTGGCTTCCGATGCCCCTTGAGGGGCATGCACACTCACTTCATACTGTGGCCCGGCCTTGTGGCATTATCTGTTCTTGTGACTAGCCAGGATACAGCTCCTGTAAACACCACTGAGTAGCTTCCCTTCCTACAGCATTTCCAATCTGGCAGAGTTTTTCATGTCGATTTTTATTCGATCCTGAAAACAAATAGGTGAAACAGCTGGTTGTCCAGGACTAACCTCATTTTACAGATTAAGGAACTGTAGTGAAGCCAGATGTGGTGATGCCACTCCCAGAAATCCCAGTATTTGGGAGGCTAAGACAGGAGGATTATAGGTTTGAGGCCAGCCTCAGCAACTTAGCAAAACCTTCAGCAACTTAGAGAAACCCTGGTTTCAAAATAAAAAAGAATAAAAAATAAAAAGGACTGGGGGAGTAGCTCAGAGGTAGAATGCCCTGGGGCTTGATCCTGAGTGCGTGCACACACACACACACACACACACACACACACACACACACACACACACCTCAAAACCAATCAACAACTGATGACATAATTGATACCAAGTTGCCATCTTGTACTTGGTAGAAATGAAATCCCAGTGCATGAATTCTGGCTATGAGGGAAACTGGCTTTCTGCCCTTGGAGTTTTCCTCTTATTTTGTTTTTGTTTTTTCTTTCTCTTTTCATCTTCTCTTCAGCCGCACTCCTGACTGAGTTCCCTGCCATGTGTCTTCTCTCTATTCTAATTCTTTCTGCTGGTATCTTAGACCTGAGATCTCTACTGGCTTCACAGCTTACTGCGTGCTCTTGGGCCCATCTCTTAACCTCTCTGAGCTTCAGTCTCCTCGCCTGAAAAGAGGGCTAACACTAACTCGCATACAGGGCTATTGTGGCGGTTTGATGAACACATAGAGGGATGGAGATAGAGACAGAGGTGTAGAGATGAGAGAGTGTGTGGGTGTGTAATTCATAGCCCCTGGCGCCTGGCTGGCAGTCAGCAGACATTTCCATGCTCTGCCTTTTAAATGGCACGGGCTTGCAGCAAAGGCTGCACGTTCATCCCCATTCACCTGTGTCATCCTTACTGTAGAACCGTTGGGTTTGATTTATCGGGGACCCTGGCTGTGCCTCTGTGACTATGAGCCGTGGCTGAGCGAGAGAAGCCCGATAGATGCGGTCGGAGTGATTAATAGCAGCCTGTCTCCAGCGCTGGGATAGTGGTGAGTGAGACGCAGCGCCCCGACTCGGCTTCTAATTCTGTACTATCACACGTGGCTGTTGGGCCAAGTGGAAGCCTGCAACAAGAACACAGTGTCTGCCTGCAAGCCTCGGGTTTCCTGGGTCAGCCAGACAGATTCTCCGAGTGGGAAAGAAAATGATCTAGGGCAGTGGTATTCACCTGGAGGAGCCTGTGAGCGTGGTTACACATGCAGCTGCGCTTCTATCCTTGATTGATTTCATCACTGAACAAACTGTGAGCCAGAGAAGGTGCGGCAGAGGCAGGTTCGTGCAGACTTTCACCCCATTCCTACAGTGCCATCCATTATCTGGTACTTTCTCTTTGAGAAATGCATCATGCCCGGGAGCCCAGAGAAGAAATGTGTCTGGTTTTCAGACTGTAGTTGCTGAACTTCACCCATCTTCTGAAAATGAAATAGCATTATTTTGCAAAGCCAGGTACTTACTGACTCTGTTCTGCAAATGCTCTAGCCTCAGGAGGATTAAGCAGAAAGAAACTTTGGATGTATCCTTGTGACCTACTAAAATTAGGATTTTCTTCCACGACCTTCATGTCTTGAACATTGCTGTCAGAGCAGTCACTGATCCCTTCCCAGAGAAAACTGATGGTGAATATGTCTTATTCTTCTCCAAGCTGGTTATCAAATTCTTTCACAGTACATCGGGGACTGCAATCTGTCAGGAGTGGGGAAGTCGAGGTCCTGCCCTGCTGGGCCAGCATCCCTGACCTCAGCCTACCAGTAGGGTTGGGATAAAACACCACGGTTCCTATCTGAAATTACACAGTTGGATGATGTTTATCTTGGCTTCAAGTATAAAGGCTGGTGCCCAGAGCCAATTTTTGGCAAAACCCAGAAGCATGAAGTTTTTCTTCTTTTCTAACATTCCCAGCATCCCTCTTAATCACTTTTTCTTTTGATTCCTGTCCAAGTTTCCCAAGCCTGCTTTCTTCCTTTGCCTTCTCCACTTATGAACTCTCAGGGATCTGAAACATATTTTCTACATCCCTAAGTAGTTGATTAAAATTTAGAGCAGTGCTTCACAATGGCAAGTGTGTACAGATCTCCTACACTATTTTTATTATTCCACTTCTGTTACCATAACAAAATACCTGAGGCTGGATATTTGTAGAGAAAAGTGGTTCATTTAGCTCACAGTTTGGGAGGTGAATAGTTCAAGGAACATGGTGCTGGTTCTGGTGAGGGCCTCCTGGCTGCACATACCAGTGGAAGCACATATGAGAGGGAGAGATCACTTGGCAAGACAGGAAGCCAGAGAGCAGCGAGGGGTCAGACTTGCTTTTCTATAATAATGCTCCTGAGAAAACTAACCAGAGTCTAGGAGACCTACACTGATTCTGTCTGAGGGCAGCACCCTTGATGACCTAATTACTTCCCAGTAAGACCCACCCCTTAAAGGTTCCACCACCTCTTAACACCATTATACTGCAGACCAAGCTCCCAGCCCAGGAACCTTTGGGGGATACATTGAAACCATATCCAAACCAGAGGGTTATTAAAATGCAGATTTAGATTCAGTAGTTCTGATCTGAGATTCTGAATTTCTAACAAACTCCTGGTGATGCTGATATTGCTTTTCTGTGGACCAACTTTGAGTAGCAGAGTCTAAAACCAATTCCAAGGGGAGAAAATGAGACTGGGGAAAGGTCTCTCCTTTCCTACTCTGTTTTAGGGGATTGTGTGTGTGTGTGTGTGTGTGTGTGTGTGTGTGTGTGTGTTTATACATGCCTGTGCATGTGGATATATGTGTATCCATGTCTTTGTCCCTTATTCCCTAATGATTTGTTATAGCCTTTTGCTCCCTTGAGATCATGCAATAGAATTGGTTTGCTTGATCAAAATTTTAAATTAATTGCTAAGGTTTCTGTTTTCATTGTCTGATGTATAGCCATAAAAATAGAATTTTCACTTATAGAAATTTGTCTGATCTCAAGATATCTTGATCTCTTGTTTTGGTATTTAAGTTTATTATAACATTTTTCTTCTACTTTGTGTTTGGAGCGGAGGTGTCTAAAGGGATGTCCCCACATAGGGGCCAGAGGGGATGTCCTGGCTTCTGCTCAAGTCCTATTTACCACCACCATTCAAGGCATCGAGTGAACTGCAGGAGAAAACAATTTGCCTGAGAAATGGAAGGGCTTGAAGATGGAACTCACTGTAGAAGGCAGGATCTGGATCACAAGGAGACCGGGACCAAAGCCTTAGTTCTCAGTGATAATGATCGATTTGCATCCCAGCCTCCAGGGACTCGGTGCCAAAGTCCTAGGGAGGGAGAAGGCTACAATCAATACAAAAACACTATTTTCACGAATGATTCTTGCTTTGGCATTGTTTTAAGAGAATGGAATGTGTAAAAGAGAGGCATCAACCTCAGGGTCACCCTACTTCCACTGCCCCAGCAAGGGTACTCACCAGAGCCAGGTACCTGCAGAGGGTGCAGCAGAGGCAGCCAGCAAAGGTGGTCGCCATTGCTGTAGAGTTAAGGTATGGAGTCAGGAGGATGATGAGGGCAGGGAGGTGGGCATGATGATATCACTGATTCCATTTGTGATCATAGGTGAGAAACTCTCCAGAGTCTTTCAAGAATACTAGGGGAGAAGTGGCATGAGAGGGGGATTTTTCAGGAGCTAAGGCTCTGTATTAACCAATAGGAGTAAAAGCCTGGGGGCTGTGAACCTAATTTTTCAAAATCCCATGTGTTTAGGACTCTATTCTGTGGTCTCTAAAGCCAGAACATAAGCTGAGATAAGTGGGGTTAGAAGTCTACGCACATGCTTCAGTCAGAGCAGCGCTGCCTGCCTCGGCCGGTCCTTCCTTCCTTTCTTCCTTCCTTCCTTCCTTCCTTCCTTCCTTCCTTCCTTCCTTCCTTCCTTCCTTCCTTCCTTCCTTCCTTCCTTCCTTCCTACTGGGAATTGAACCCAAGGGCATTCTACCTCATAGCTACACCCCCAGCTCTTTTTATTTTTGAAACAGAGTCCCCAATAATTTCTGAGGCTGGCCTCAAATCTGCAATCCTCTTATCTCACCCTCCCAAGTACTGGGATTATAGGTGTGTGCCACCACACCTGGCTCTGGCTTCCCTATTCTTTCTTCTGGAGCTTCAATGTGTGGTTTCATTTGAGGAAAAGATTCCTATGAGGGATGATAAAAAATGCCTGGTCAGCATGAGAATCCTACAGTCAGCCCTCTTCCTCTGAGAGTAAGGAAACAACAGACTTGTCACAACCTGGGTCCAGGCCAGGGGAAGTTGTGACTAAAGAAGGGATTCCTGGAATCTGAGCCCTTCATAGTACAAGGGCTTTGTGTAAAGTGCTGATGAAGTGTATGAGCTCATAGTACAAATGCTGATGAAGTCCAATTCCCAGGGGACAGTGAAGTCACCCAGAAAGATGATCACTGGGACAGGTGCTGAAATCCCTGGAAAAAAATGATGCCTGCCAAGGCCCCAGACCTCGCAAGCTATTTTAATCCAGGAACGGAAGTACTGTTGCTAACACTTCTGATTTCGCAGTGTTGAAACTCAGGCTCCATCACCAGACTCTGCAGTTCTGAATGTCCCCAGGGAAGGAGGACATTTCTACTTTAACCAGGACCCAAATCAGAGACCTCGTTCTACCATGATTGAAATGTTCCAAGTAATGAAATTTTGAATAAATTAGTTCTTCATCATGAAAGATGAAGAACTATGGTATTATAGATAAATACCATACTTCATTGCTATTCTAAACTGTCCACCAGTCATCTCTTTTAAGGAGAAAAATAGAAGAATTAATGTGATTCTGAACAGTGATCTGCTTAATGATTTCAAGGTTTTTATCTGGAGAGGATTTCAATAAACTACTTTAAAAGAAGTGGAAGGCAAGAAAAAAAATGTGTGAAGGGCTTGTCTAATTGCTGAAAGGTTGGTTCTCTAGGGCGAGAAATCAACAAAAAGGGTGAATGTTATGGGAAGATTTTTAAGTACTTATTCAGGAAAACTAAATAGAAAATCAATCAGGAAAATAAAAAATTCATAAATCCAATTGCTTCTAATTGGCTTAGAACATAGTACAGAATTCAAAATGTTTGCCTGTGAACAGCTCAGTCTCTTGAAATTATAACTCTTATCACAGGAGAGAGTATTTGGGTTAGATTTTTTTTTCTTTTTCTATCAAAGAAAACTCATCAAGGCTGAAGCAATCCTTCAAAAGGCTCGAGCTGACAAATTTCTCATCTTGGCCATTTATGGAAAAATTCCTACTCAAGATATTTTCAGGCCAGGGAAGAACCTGTTTTCATTTAAAGTTTTTAAACATTTATTAAGCCCCTACTATGTACACAGCGCTAGGCGGAGCCCTGTGGGAGTGACATGAATTAATGAGCTGTGATTCTTGAGAATGCACAATTTTGAAGGGGAAATGGATGAATATTTAATCAACTTTAGGACAGGACCAATTCCAACGAGCACTTAGTAATAGACACACCATCCTATAGCATGAGAAGAGAAAGGGCACTGGTGACTTCTGACTGAGGGATCTGCAGAATTTTCTTGGAGGAAGTGAAATCTGTTTCAAATGATAATAAAATATTCTAAAAAAAAACAACAAAACCCCCCACATTGAGCAAATGTCCAGTGGCAAGACGAGTTGGGCTTGGGGGGGATTTTGACTTAGACAAGTTGGTGCACAGTGAAAGCCTGAAGAAGCTGACATTTCTGTTCAGCACCCTAATCCCTGCCTCTCCAGCCTTAACTTTTGTGGGCATTCAGACTTTTTATGCTGCCCTCATTTCTCTTTAAAATGAAAATACCCCAGTCCACATATTGTATCCCAGTCAAATGTTACTGATTCAATCAATAGATTGCCCTTCACAAGGAGCATTGGCATTTAAATTAAAAAAAAATTTACTTTGCATTTGCTTAAGGAACAGGAAAATTCAAGATATGGAAGTATTCATAATTTAAATAGTAAGGACAACTTTTAAGAAGCCGCTGGTCCCCTTTTCTCTGTTGTGAGCATTTTCAACATTCCAAAGCTTGCTCAGTGCTTGTTTTTATAACAGGGACATGGAAAATAATCCCACTATTTTCTAAAGTGTAAACCTTTCTCTGGTGGAGGGATTTCAGGCTCCAGCATGAAGATGGAATTGGCAGAAGAGAAGATTTACCTAAGGGAGTCTTGCAGGAAGAACACACATTTTAGACAGAAGGGCCTGGGTGTTAATTCCAGCTCTGCCTCTTAGAGCACTGATTCTGCAACAAGCTGCTCTGCTTTTCAGAGACAAGACTTCCAGGTGTGCAAACAGGAAGCGGGCGCTGACCCCAAACCCAGAGTGTGGCACAGAATGCCTGCAGTCCTAGGGGAGGGAGCAGCTAATAGGGAGGGATGACCATCTGCCATGGAATGGCAAGGCTGTCCTCAGTGCAGATACAGTAGAAGTTATTTCCAGAAGTGCCCGGAGCTGTGGGAGTTCCCCAGAGCAGCTGCAGGTTAAGGCTTTGGGGACCTTCTGCCCTGGGACTCTGAAGAGCTACCCTGCCCCTCTTCCACTTTTCCACTTCTATTTCTAGCCATTTCTCCAAGCTGAACTAGTTATTGTTCAGGGCTCAGAGGAAAATTGTTTCTTCTAAGAGACAAGAGATATCTCACCCTTCAGATCAGATAGGGTCTGATCTTTTCTCAATTCCATGGCAACATTTTCCATTCCATTTTTTTTGTGTGTGTACTGAAGATTGAACTCAGGGGTGTTCTCTAAGTTACACCTCCCCAGCCCATTTTATTATTTTATTTTGAAACAGAGTCTTGCTAAGTTTCTAAGGCTAGCCTCGAACCTGTGATCCTCCTGTATGAATCTCCCAAGTACTGGGACTACAGGTGTGCCCACAGAGTCTGAATTCCCATGGCAACTTCTAATTTACCAACATTTAGCGTCTATACTCCTTGCTAGACTATAAAATTCACAAAGACAAATACCAAGTGAACATAGTTTACTGCCTGGCCCGTGGTAGATGGCCTCGAATATCCTCGAGTGAATTAATAAAAGAAAAGGGAAAGTAAGGGGGAGAAGGAGGGGATGAGGGAGAGAGGGAAGATGCTATTAAAATTCATCACATTACAACCAAATAGACCATCCAGAGACTGAAGGATGGTGTGTTCAGACGAATGTGGCAGCCACTGAGGAAGAATCAGAGGTAGCTCCCATTAATATGCTATGATCTTTCTGAAAGAACAAAAGGCAGCACCCGGGCTCTCTCATTCTTACATACATCAGCTCTGCTCTCAGCCCTATTCTTGCTAACGTTTAAATGCCAACAACATGACTCTGGAGCCCCATGAACCACACACAATAAATCCCAGCAAACTGACACCCTTCTACTCTGGAGACAGCCTCATAGATCTATCGTTCACCTGCTCTGCAAACTGGACATCTTTTACTAAGTAGGGCAGATGAACAGTTTAAAATAGTCTTTCAAGAAAATATAGTAGAATATTCTATCATGAAACATTCTGCTTCTGTTTGTAATTCAAGATATTTGGTGGGACCTGGGAATGGAGAGCTTGAATTTTTTTTTTTTTTTTTTTTTTTTTTTTTTGTATCTTGGATACATGTAGGAATTCCCAGCAAAGCAGTGAGTGAGGTTAGAAAGAGGTTGTGGATGCAGTATTGGGAGCTTAGCACTGGGATTTAGCACTCAATTCAATGCCAGGAACACCTATTAAGCACTTATTTGGTTGAGCAGTTCAAAATAAATACCAAGTGTCAGAAACTATGTTAATGACTGAAATGTTTTATGTAATTATGGTGCTAGATAATGAGCTATCTCATTTAATCCCATCAACTCTATGGTCTATATTATACGACTGCTATCACTATTTCCACATTGGGAATCAGGCACAGAAGTTGATTTAATTAATCCAGGACAGAGATGAGCTATTGCATCTGCCCAAGTGCCTGTAAAAACAAACATACCATGTGCAGGGAGTCATGATTGTTAAGTGGTAAAGCCAAGACTCCAGCAGGACACATGGCTTCCCAGGCCCTGCTCTGAGGCACTGCTGGGAGGTGAGCAGGCAGAAATGGAGATAAAGGTACAGTGGGGAGACAGTCAGATCCTTGAGAAGCCTGCAGCCACTGAGGTGCCTCCCAGCAAGACCTGGGCTCTGACGCATCTTTCACTTCTTGGTGGGCTTAGAGTCTTCCTTTTGGAACTGGAGCCAAGTCTATTGTGCCTTGTGCCTGCCTGTAACTCCTGTCCATCTGATCCTGCCATCGTGGCCACCGTGGACTGGACCATAAACACAGTGGAAGGAGAGCGCTATCTAGGCAGAGGAAGCAGAGGACTGAGAAAAGAAGATGCGAAAGGAAAGAGGCAGATGGACAAAGAAGGAAGAAAGGGGTGAGCAAGGCCAGACAGAAATATGTGGTCTAGCCTTGCGGCCAATAGTTTGGTACCCTTTAAAATTTTGTTCTTTAAATATTTATTCAACATTTGTTTAAATGAGAGGCTGTGCTCTGCCTGGGAAAAGGGCAGAGCAAAGGCTGTGCTCATTTGTTCTGCTTTCCTAATTTAGCTCTGACTTCAAACATCACATACAGCTCAGCTCTGATAAGTAGGGTCTCTGATAAGTAGGAGCTACCTACTACACACACACACACGATTGATTCCATGCACATATATACACATATATGTATATGTGTGTGTGTGTGTGTGTGTGTATGTATGTATGTGTGTGTGTGTGTGTATGTTGGTGCTGGGGATTAAACCAGGGCATTCTTTTTTTTGTGTGTGTGTGGTATTGGGGATTGAACCCAGGGGCATTCTACCTCTGAGCTATAACCCCATTCCTATTTTTTATCCTTTATTTTGAAACAGGTCTCACTAAGTTGTGGAGATCCTCACTATGTAGCTGAGGCTGGCCACTACCTGGATCCTCTAGTCTCAGCCTCCCACATACTGGGATTATAAGCATGTGCCACCACGTCTGGCTAAAACCAGGGGCATTCTAATTCCAATCTATACCCCTAGCCCTTTTAATTTATTCTTATTTTGAAACAGGGTCTCTCTAGGTTGCTGAGGGTCTTGCTAAGTTGATGAACCTGTGATCCTCCTATCTCAGCCTCCCAAGTACTGGGATTACAGGTGTGTGCCACCGTGCCCCACTTACTTACTCCATATTATCCCTTTCCACCTACCTCAGATCTCATTGTAGTCATCATCTATTGATCTTCCAACATGCCCTTTGGAAGAGTCTCACCCCTCCCCCACTTCCAAATGTCCAAGATTTCTAAAGGCATATCATAATTTCTAAGAGGAGATAATTCTCTGGTAACAATTTGGTGCCTAGTTACATTTGATGTAACTTATAGAAAATGCTCTAGTAGTTGAATAACTCCACGCTTGTCCTTAATCTATTTCTGAGACAAGGAGAAGTGCATTGGTAGGGGTCAAGTTCATGATCACATAGGGCATTGACCTAAGGGCACCAGAGCCACTGGGACTTTTATATGGAAGAGATATGGTTTTTGCTGTAAAGAAACTACCTACATTAGAGGCAGTGAAGAGAGCACTGCATATGTCACAACTGGTGAGTCTGCAGTACTGTGGGGATAGAACTTCTCCATCTCATACCTGCCCAAGGGTCTGACTGTTTTTTTTAAATTTTCTTTTGTTAATAGTAGTCATAGTGACTGGGATAGCCTCATCATTGTAATTTGTAGGGTGCAGTACAAAATGAGAACACAAGATCCCTTCAGAATTTCAAGATGAAACCAGCAAGCAGGGGTCCTTTCTAAGCCCAGGGCTGGGTGCACTGGAAGCCAGTCCCGCTGGTTGTCATACCTTGCTTGTCCCAGAATTTCCTATGCCAACTCAGCCGTCCACTGCTCCAGCCTGTTCCTGTTTTACTCTTGGCTTTGCTCTGCTCTTTTTCTGCTCTATCAAGTCTGCTTGCTGCCTTCTTTCTGTGTGTCATATGGCTTCCTTCCTTGCTACAGAATTAGGACTCTCTCTCAATATCTCATTTTCAGACTCCACGTAAGAAAGGGGCTGAAAACGGAAGTAGGCAGTCTCCAGTGGAGACCGTTATTGTTAGGCAAAGTGCCAGCAATAGTTAATCTCAAAGTCATAGGCTGACCTTGACTAAGCATCCACTCCTAGCCAGGCTGGCAGAGGCGCATGGACAGATGGAGGGCCTGAGTGGGATAGCCGGGGTGGTATGATAGACTTCTCCCTGATAAGAAAAACACAGGGCTGAGTCCTTCTCCAGGCTGTGGAACTATAAAGAACTTTAAGAACTATGTGAGAGTCTTTCTTTCTGCACTCAAAGGAATTTATTGGGGAGTGTCTTGGTCTGTTTTCTGCTGCTATAACAGAATATCTGAGACTGAGCAATTTATAAAGAAAATTCATGTGTTTAACTCATAGTTCTGGAGCCTGGGAAGCCCAAGAGCATGATGCTAGCTAAGTATCTGGCGAGGGACTTTGTGCTGCATCATCATTCCATGGTAGAAGGTAGAAGGGGGCTGGGCATGATGGTACATACCTGTAATCCCAGTACTTGGGAGGATGAGACAGGAGGATCACAGGTTCGAGGTTAGCCTTAGCCACTTAGTGAGGCTCCCCAGTATCTTATCAAGACCCTGTTTCAAAATAAAAAAAATAAGATGGGGCAAGGGGTGTAGCTTGGAGGTAGAATATCTCTGGGTTCAACCTCCAGTATAAATAAATAAATAAATAAATAAATAAATAAATAAAATAAGTAGATAAATAAATAATAAAACAAAGGAGGTGGGAGGGCAAGTGAGCACTCAATATGGAGCTAATGGATGAGGAGCCAAACTTCTCCTTTTCTGGGGGTCCATTCCCATCACAATTAAACCACTTCTGCTCTAAGCATTAATGCATTCAGCAGGACAGGACAGGGCTCTTGGGGTCTAATCACCTCTTAAGGGTCCCACCTCTTATTATTTAACGAAGGCAGTTAAAATTCAACCTGAGTTGAAGAGGGTACATTTAAACTGTAGCTGGAAGAAAGGACCTAAACACCCAGATCACTTTACAAGGCACCTGTCAGGACTGAAGTAAGAAATACCCTTCATGGCTGCCCCACACCCATCTCCTCCCCTCCTGGTAGTGGACAGGGCATTGGCTTGCTTGTGCGTAGTTCTTGGTGCCGCCGCCACTGGCTGTACTGTGTCTTGGCCACGCTCTTTTACTTCTCTGAGCCTCAATGTTCTCATTAATAAAATTAGGACAATTAGTGTCCAGTCACAATTTCACAGAGCTCTGTGAGAAAAAGAGAGAGAGAGAGAGAGAGAGAGAGAGAGAGAGAGAGAGAGAGAGAGAGAGAGAGAGATCATCTGTGCTTGACTCAGCAAATGATTTGACTTAATATATTTTTTAACCATAAATTATTCTCTTGTCCTTTATTCCTATATATTCCCTGCTCTTCTTGAGCAGGCAAATCTGATCTCTCTCCATCCAGAAGATCCATGCTACACTTCCTCCTGTGATTCTTCTCAGCGTATTTCCACCACATAGAGTGTCCTCCCTTCTCTGAAACTACCATGGCCTACTCCTTTATTCCCAGCTATTGGGGAGTCTGAGGCAAAAGGATTGCACGTTCAAGGCCAGCTAGGGCAATTTAGAGAGACCCTATCTTAGAATAAAACAGGGTGCAGTTAGGCACGTCTATATTCCCCATACTTATAAGGCTGAGACAGGAGGAGTGTAGGTTCAAGGTCAGCCTCAGCAATTTAGTGAGAACCTTTGTAAACAAACAAAAAAAGTAAAAATGGTTGAAGGTGTAGCTCCGAGGTAGAATGCCCTGAAGTTCAATTCCAAGTAACAACAACAATAATTATAAAAAAGTGAGTACAACTAGGTTATTTCCCTTTTATATAGACCTCCTTTGAAATAAAAAGCTCCAAGTTGTTTTAGCTTCTGAACTTCCTCATACTGTGAATAAAACTTCCACATGCTGAAGACAGATGCCAAGGAAGCAAAGTACAAGTTGTTTATTTAGTATAGGTTAGCTACATATGTATATCACCTGGCTTTTGTTTCTATAAATTATAATTGCTTCTGTGGGACTCACTGAAGAAGTAAGCTAGCTGCTTTTCCCCAGTTTGATCTAAACATAAAATTCATTTTTTCTTTTTTATGATTGCCTATTTATTTTATTATTTTATTTTTTAATTTATTTTTTCCTGTAGTAGTAGGAAATTGAACGCAGGGGCATTCTACCTCTGAACTTCACCTCAACCCTTTTTATTTTGAAACAGGGTCTCCCTAGGTTGCTGAGGCTAGTATCAAATCTGTGGTCCTTCTGTCTTAGCTTCCCAAGTACTGGGGCTACAGGTGTGTACTACCTACCACACCTGGCACCTTTCTTTGTTTTTTTTCTTATTTGGATACGCAACCGAATCTGGCTAGCTGAAATCCAGGCAGGGTCTCTGAGCCTAAGCTGCCAGTAACACCCGCACTATGTTGAAGGGAAATAATGTCGTGATTCCAGCAGTCAAACATAAGCTGATAGAAATATCTTAAGTGTTCCAGGATGTGTAACAAAGAAAAGTGGTTTTGAAAATGAAATACCATTTTCTTTAGGCGAGGTACCTCTTTCAAAGTGCAGAGTCAACATTTGCTTTAGTCTTAGTTATCTAAACTCAGCTAAGCTTTGTTTGTCTCATAAGGAAGAACCTAGTTCTTTGTTAGCAAAGTGGCAAGACCCCTGAGCACCTGAGCAGTTATCTTCCTTTGTTAACTAATCTGAGTGTAAACAAGGCCCTTCTTTGGATGGTGCATTTCTTATAAAAGGGATAACCCTTATTTAAAGGGTTCTTGAAAAGTGGTACTAGATTATAAGCAGCCAATCCATTTAGTAATTTTCTAGACTTCAGACTGTCCACTTATGGGCGCTTCCACTTTCTGCTAGGTTAGTCTGTTTGAAAATATTCTCCTGAAAGATCAGAAGGTCACAGCATCCTTGGAAAGTCACTAGGTTCAAGTGCCTAATGGGCATTTCTGCTTAGCTATCTTTGTAGGCAAGCAAATCTCAAATGGCATTTTCCATTTACTCTCTTCATATTCTTAATATCTGTTAATGACACTTCTGAATTAGAAATCTGAGATGTACTCTTGACTCCTTATTCAAATACAAAATCCTGCTGTTTTTACCCAAACATCTCTTGAATCATCGTCCAATTCTCTCCCTCCACCGTTCTTTCTTCCCCTCTTGCCCCTTCTTTCCCTGCTCTGAGTCAAGTCTTTATAACCTTTATTGCCCTTGAAGGTACTTGAACTGTGGCTTCCTACTTTCCTTGCAGCCTCTGTGCCTGTCTTTCTGAATCCATTAAGATCTATTGCAACACAAAGTTCTGTTTGCAATTCCTGTCCTATTGCTTCCCTTTTCAAACCCCACCAGTGGTTTCTAATGATCACCTAGAAGTTCTTCTCAAGTGGATGGGGCTGTTTTGAAACTTTGGGAGGAATAAGAATTTCTTCCTTGTTCTGGGCTCTTCGTTGCACTGCAGACATGATGCATCCCTGGCTGCCCCCATACAAGCCCCTAGTCATTGTAACCAAAAGATGCCCATGCACACTTAGGATAAAGTCTGTCCTTTCTTTTATGGCCTATATAGCCCTCCCATGCCTGGCCCCTACCCAGACTCCTAGCTCTCTGTACTCCTGTACTCACACTGGATTCTCTTTTCACAGTGAACTGCTGTCCTGTTCTGTGTGTCTGATGTCTCCCCCAAGCTCCTCACTCAGATACCTCCTCCTCACTCTTCAGGACTCAACTCAGGGTCTCCTACTAGAAGCCTTCCTTGAATAATAGCCTCCTTATCTTGTTTCCTCTTGCCCTTGTTCCCACTCCAGCACTGACTGGTCAGTGTTTCTCTTCTGGGTACACCCAGCTCCCCAGAAACATTATCAAAGCACTGATTATAGCTGAATATGGTGGCACAGGCTTGTAATCCAAGTACTTGGGAGGCTGAGACAGGAGGATCACAGGTTTGAGGTCAGCCTCAGCAACTTAGTGAATCCCTCTACAATGTAGTGAGACCTTGTTTCCAAATAAAAATAAAATAGGACTGGAGGTGCAGCTCAGAGGAAGAATGCCCCTGGTTCTATTCCCAGTACTCACTTCCCTTAAATCCCCCTAGACCCAAAAAACCAAAACCACTGATTATATCAAGTTGCAATGACCTGTTTATGCCTGATGGCACCACTAGCATTCCTGGGACAGGTACACCTTTCAGGTCCCCCTGCAGGAGGGTGTTTGCTGTCTGTGTTAGTTTCCTAGGGCTGCCCCAATAAATTACGATAACTGAAATGTATTCATCACAGTTCTTTAGGCCAGAAGTCCAAAATCAGGGCTTCTGCAGGGCTACTGTCTAAAATCTCTGAGGGAGAATCTTCCTTTGCCCCCTACAGCATCTGGTGGCTCCAGGTGTTCCTCGGCTTTCATAGTTGCACAACTCTAGCCTCAGCCCCATCTTCTCTGTGTTTCTTCTTAGGTGTCTTAAGACACTTGTTATTAGTAGAAGGGTTCACTAAGGTAATCCAAGATAATCTCATTTCAAGATATTTAATAACACCCACAAAGACCCTTTTTCTAAGAAGATCACAACCTCAGGTTCTGGAGGTCAGGAGGTGGACTCCCTGCAGTCTCCAATGGCAGGGCCTCCTGAGGGATCAGTTCCACAGCAGAGCCATCTTAGACCAGGAGACCCGATGGTAGAATATTGGGCTATGTCACTGAGAATTCATTACCTTGTCACCGGGCAATGATTGGGAATACCAATGGCCAAATCCCTTCTCTTTAGCTTTCATTTCCTATGCTCAAATGACTCATTTTCTCTGAATTTCTTTCAATGTTAATTTTTTTGAGAGCCTTTTAAACCTCTAGCTGAGGTTGCTATGAAAGAAGTCTGATGAATTCCCCGGCCCTCCTGGGGCCAACCTGCCTGATAGGGAAGACAGGATCACTTGTTATGATGAATGATAAAGGAAAGTGGTAGCTTCAGAGAGGGAGTAAGGTTAGGCACTGTCAGGCTCAATTTCCTGGGCTGGAAAGGGAGATTGTACTCTGCAGTCAAGGGTTTTCAACACTAGCTGTTTCTCTGTAAGCCTCCACATGAAGGTTGAAGTAATCAAGGGAAGTTTCATGAAGGCCTTGAGTCTTAACTGGGCTGTAAAACTAGAGAGAGCTTCAACAGGGGGGACGAGCAGGGGAGGGCAGCCCATCCTGCCTGAACAAGAGTATGGTCAGGAAGAGGATGAGCACCTTTAGGAAACAGGATTTGCCTGCCCTCGAGGGGAGGAGGAACTGACTTAGGAATCAAGGACCAGGGCTTCAGTACTAAACAGTGAGAGATTAAGGATGGATATGACCACAGATGCACCGAGCCCCAGAGGGCACTCTGCAGCCATTGTGGGGGCAGAGAGCAGTTGGAAGTGTCTCCAAGCGGGGAGGGGGAGTAGGAATTGAGGTTATAAAGGCAGTATTTGGTTTTTTTAAGAAAAGTATTCAAAGCTGGGAATGGTGGCACATGTCTGTAATCCCAATACTTGGGAGGTTGAGACAGAAAGATCACAGGTTTGGGGCCAGCCTCATCAATTTAAGGGAACCCTTGGCAACTTAGACCCTGTTTCAAAATAAAAATTAAAGGGCTGCGAGTGTAGCTCAGGGGTAGAATGGCCCTGGGTTCCATCCTTGGAAGGAAGAAAGGAAATTGAAAAAAGCAAAAGGAAATTGAAAAAAGCAAAAGCAAAAAAAAAGCATTTAAGATACCAAAAATAGGTGAGAGACCAAAAACCAGAAGCCAATGCAAGATGCTGCCGCAGATGCCCAGGTGTATGGCAGGATGGTATTTGGAATTAAAGCAGTGTTGTTACAAACTCATAGGAGTTGTTGATTTATTAACTGGTGGGGACTTTAAAGAAAAAGCAATCTCAAAAAACTCTAAAGTGAGGAGCCTGGGAGACATCCAGAAATAGGGACACATGGGAGTTAAGATTCAAAGAATCATGAGCTGGCTTTGGAACACGTTGAGCTGTGGCCAGTGTTGGGAAATTGGAATGGAAATGTCCAGCTGTTTGTTAGCAATGTCTCATTGCTGTCCTGTCTCTGCTGCAGCATTGTTCCTTCCCAGCCTGGCCTGATGGGCTGCCTCTCTGTGGCTCCTGAGAAGACAGCCTCCTGTCAAAGCTCCACAAAGGCATCCTCTGTCTTATCTTGAATGTGACCTTTCCCTTAATTTATAATGTCTATTCCCGAATCTTTTGTTAGGTCAGCATCCATTTTCCACTCTCTAGTGGCTGTAAAAGAGGCAGGAGGGGAGGGCAGGACAGCACTGTTTATTTATTTGTTCACTAGCTATTTATCAAGCACTTACTTTGTGCTAGGCACTGGGCAGTTAAGAATGAGTGAAACAAACCTGGATGCCCTCAAGGTGGGGCATAGAGACGGCCAACAAGGGTGACTTGTGAGATGGTAAGTGCAGAATTCTTGGATGGTACAACAGCCAATCCTGAGGAACCCAAGGGTGTGATATTCATGACACCCCAGGTCCTCCAGGGGTCTTGGAGCCAATCAGAGTTGATACCAACTCATGCTAACTAAACTCATAAGGCATTAGTAAATATTAACCTGCAGAGCTATTTGTTAATTTTCATGAGAAATTAGAGTATCTGTCACGTAGGCCAGAGATTGACAGCCTTGAGGTGCTGACTCATGCTAACTAAACTCTCTAGACATGAATATATGCAAGCCAGCATGCCGGTTTGTTAATTTTCTATGAGAAACAGAGTCTATCTGTCAAGTAGATCAGAGATTGACAGCCCATCCTCTCTGTGTGTGGTGGGTGGGATGAGGGGGTGCTCCCTGGGAAGCTTAATTATCCTAGGGTTTCATGGTGAGCCTGAAATCAGAGGAAAGAGCAGAGAGTTACATGACCTGAAGATTTATGGACCTGAGCTTCTGTGTCTGGTACATTTGTCTCCTCTGGGTATAGGCTTAGCGGGCTTGTCAGGGAAGAGGGCAAAGTGAGTGTTCAGTCTACAGAGACCTCTTTGTGCCTCTCTGCTGCAAAGCTCATTATAGCCTCCTGATTCTCCTACTCTTCTACCTAGGATTAAGTGTTTCTGCATAACTTTACAAAACCAGCCATTTGTGTTGATTTTACCAACTTAACCCTAGGGCACCAGTGTTGTTCAGGTTCTTAGTGGCATCTTTGTGCTGTCCTCAAGCCTACACATGCTTAGAAGCTGATCTGGGATGTTGGTGCTGTGGTTTGACTGTGTCCCTCAGAGTTCAAATGTTGGAAATTTAATCTCCAAGGTAGCAGTGTTGGGAGGTGGGTACTAATGGGAGGTGTGAAGGTTGTGAGGGTTTGACCCTCATGAATGGGCTAATGCTGTTACAGGAGGGGGGGCTAGCTGTCTCAGGAGTAGGTTCATGATAAAAGGGTGAGTTTAAGCCCCTCCATTTCTCTCACTCAAATATCCTCTATTATCCTTTTTGCCCCTTACCATGAGATGATGCACCAAGAAGGCCCTCATTAGATATGGGCCTCTGTCTACCCTTGGACATCCAGCCTCCAGAACTGTAAGAAAAAATCTCTACTCTTTATAATTTACCCAATCCCAGTTATTCTGTTATAGCAGCAGAAAACAGACTAATACACTTGGGTTTTCAGTACCAATTTTATGGTTTTAGGGGAGGCAGAATACAAGTTGGCCTGTAACTAGGTAAAAAACATTGTTTAAGCCATCCTGTCTAGGTTAGAATTCACACCTATAGGCTTCCTGCTCCCCTCTGCTGGTGCCTGTTCAGGCCTGGATAAACAGGACCCTGCCACTAGGTTGGCAGCATGCCTAGGATCTGGCCTTATCCACCCTGGATCCTGCTGGGTCTGTAAGCTTAATGTGGTGGGCAGGATAATGGCCCCTGTCTTAGTCCAGTTCATGCTTATAGCGGAGACCACAGACTGGGTAAATTATAAACAGTAGGTGTTTCTTTGGTTCATGGTTTTGAGAGCTGGGGAGTCCAAGATGGAAAGGGCACATCTGGCAGGGTGAAATGCAGATCATGGAGATGGAACACATGCATGAAAAAGAACTTTAGCACTTTATTTACAAATATCAGTCCCACCCAATCCCCTCATAAAGGCCCCACTTCCCAATGCTCTTACATTGACAATTGAATTTCTACATGGGTTTTGGAGGGGACATTTGGGCCATAGCACTCCCCAAAGATGTCTACATCCCTAGAAACTACAAACATGAACTGGGAGTGCTGGTACATGTTTGAAGTCTCAGTACTTGGGAGGCTGAGACAGGAGTATCTCAGGTTCAAGAATAGTGTCGATAACTTAATGAGACCTGTTTCAAAATAAAAAATAAAATTGGGCTAGGAATGTAGCTCAGAGGTAGAATGCCCTTGGGTTCAATCCCCAGTAACACAAGGGGCAAATAAACAGTAAAAGAAAGAAACTGTATAAACATGGACCTTACCTGGCAAAGGTCACATCTTTCATGCAGATGTGATTGAGGATCTTGGGAGGAGAGATGCTCATGGATTGTCTGGACTTCCCGTCATCACCAGGGGCCATATAAGGGAAAGGGGGAGGCAGAAGAGTAAGAGAAGGAGACATGAAGATAGAAGCAGAGGTCAGAGATTAAAAGATACTGTCCTGTTGGCTTTGAAGATGGAGGAAGGGATCATTCACCAAAGAATGCAACAGCCTCTAGATGTTGGAAAAGGCAAGGCAAAAGATTCTGTCCTGGAGCCTCCAGAAGAAACAGCCATGCCCACAGCTTGATTTTTAGGACTTCTGACATATAGAATGGTACAATAATAGATTTGTATTGTTTTATCCCATTAAGTTTGGGGGTTGTTACAAGAATAGGAAGTGAAGTTGGGGTTGTGTTCCTTGGGACCTACCTGGCAATATCCACCCTACCTTGGAGTGACCAGTCACGCTGTCCACATTGGAGAATCTGTTGGTGGAGGCCAATCTCCAGTGTTTGTGCAGGCAGAGAGTCATATTTCTCACAAATAGTGTGGCATTAACGTCCCCAGCTCATTGCTGTGCACACATAAATGGTGATTCCATGGCCCTGGCCGAAAATACAGTTCCACTGTCACCACCTGTGTCTGACACAGCTCTCCTGGGGTGCTGATGGAGATGAGGGCTTCCTTTGAAGCCAGTTGCTCAGATCAGCTCTACAGGGGCCTCAACCAAGATGAGAAATGCGTCCAAGATTCTCATCATGATGCAGGTTTCGTATCAAAATGCACAATCAACCGACTGGAACAGGAAATAATTAATCAGGACATTACAGAGCAGTTAAGTATAATTAATTCATATAAAAGAATGTGAGTGTGCAGTTCTAGCTGCCAGAGTGATTTGATTTCCCTGCAAATTTAGTTCAAGATAAACAAACATCAGAATAATATTTTCAGATTTTTCATGACTCATGGGTTATTTCCTTTTTTTAAGTTACCAAAAAAAATTATTAAACTCATACACTAACACCTGTATGTTGATCAAAATCTGGAAAAGGAGCTCACTAACCTTGGTAAGTGGGAAATTAACTCTGTCATAGAAATCACTTTCCACGTAAGTTGATTTTGTGTGTGTGTGTGTGTGTGTGTGTGTGTGTGTGTGTGTGTGTGTGTAGAGGAAACAAAGTGCGTGGTGCTGAATAGAACCTGAAGGAAATTTTTGATTTCTGACCAAAGATCTTACATCTAAGCAGAAAGCATAAAATATTTATGTTGTGAAATACCATCTGAGAAAGTGACTTGCTCTCTAGGGTAAACTTACTGATACTGTGTGGGCTTTCCTTTCTTTTTTATTTTATTCTATTTTTCTCCTCGGGAACTGGAAGCTCTTTGCAAGGAAAGAAGTGAAAAATCCAAGACAACATGAGTTGGCTGTAGGAACTGTGTTATTGGTCTTCAACCCGGTTCACCTGTCATAATCAGGTCACTCAAAAAGCCAAGAAGACATGCTCCGTAAGAGGGGCTTTATGTAGAGGTGGAAAAATTCATCATGCAGGAGTGTTGGAGGGAATATTTTCTCCTCGTTGTGGCTCCGAAGAGCATAGTGTGCTCTGTCGAGCTGGAAAAATAGAATTGGGTTGGTGTGATGGATGATTATTGTTTAGAAGTGCAGATCCATCAAGGCCACAATAGGAGAGGCAGGGCTCCCGGACAGGACAGCTTTCAACGGGCCACTGGGCTTCTCCTTCCCTGATAAATCCCTGTAAGAAATTTATTTCCTTTCCAGATTAATCCAATCACAAGTTATATGCAAAGGGCTGTCTGATCACCTAGGTCCTGGTCCTAGTCCTATAATAACATCCTATCATGTGACAAATACAGACATATTCTGATTTCTGATACAATTGCTGGTGTAATGATGCTCCACTTTTTCATGAGTCTTAATTCTTGAAGCTGGAATCAGGCTGGTTCCCAAGAACTTGACTTTGATGTTTTCAACCTCTACCTTCACTGTAGGATGTAGCTTTCAAGATGAAAGTTTTGATCCACTTATGCATTTTGAAATAAATATATTGGGTCACAACCAACATTCATCTTTCTTTCTTTTTCTCTTTCTTTCTTTATTCCTTTCTTTTTTTTTCAAAGGAATAGAATAGAAAAGAAAATACCAGGTATATCAAACACAACAAAGATGATAGTGTGTGAAACTTCAGTTTCAAATAAAATCTGTGTGTCTATATATCTACACCACACCATATATACTCACCTACATACCCAAATGTCTGTCTGTATATGTTTAAAAATCTGTACTAAGCCAGGTATGGTGATGCAGGCTTGTAATCCCAGTACTTGGGAGGCTAAGACAGGAGGATCGCAGGATCCTGGCCAGTCTCAGAAACTTAGTGAGGCCCTCTGCAACTTAGTGAGACGCTGTTTTAAATAAAATCATCTAAAACAGGGCTGGGGGTGTAGTTCAGAAGTAGAATACCCTAGGGTTCAATCTCCAGTACCACACACATATATTCTGTACTAAATGGTGGCCAAAAAAGTTAGAAAACTTCTACTGTATGTGTTGAGTTATTTTAATGCCTGCCTCACCTACAGGGCTATGTAGAGTAAAGCATACTGAAGGCAGTTTGTACTGGGAAAAAAACTGTCTAGAGCCCAAATGAAAGGGAATATAGAAGCACACTAGGCTACTCTGCTCTCCACAGCTGCCCCAGCCCCAGCCGAGGTGTCCATGCTCATACACATGGCTCTTTTCCAGTGATACACCTTCTTCCCTTTTTTCTATGTGTGTAAATAGTATGAGTTTCTATATGCTAAATAGGACATACCATGATCAGTTAACTAGAGGACATGTGCAGATCCTGTTATCAAGTATGGAGGTAGAATGTGTGGGCAGAGGAGAAAACTGGTTGCTTAAGTGTCACCAATCCTTTGGAAAGTAATGGAATTGCTTAAGAATAGCTACACTAGTGATAACCCAAGACACGATTTGTGAGCAAGAGCTACACTGTATTTCTTTGTGCATATTTCAGGGTTCTAGCTGTACACTTAAAGCTCAAAACAATGCTTTTGTTATAGAAATTCCCTGCAATCTCTTCCCTTCTTCCCCCTTACTCCCCCTTCTTTCTTCTTCTTCCTCCTCTTCTTCTTTTTTTTTTTTATTAACTGAAACAAAAGCATGTGTGATGCTGTTTTGCTTAGGCAATGTCGCCTGGGCATACAATCTCACACATCACTGCAGAACAGATATGGTAGTGGAACCTCCTATTACTTGGGCCAACACAAGGGAATTGCTCTTTCTTGTAATTAAAAGCATCTAAGACTGAACAGGTAGCACAGCCAACATTTCAGAGCTATTATTTTTTGTGTATTTTGAGATAGAAAATGGAGAAGTCATATTAAAAGTGCTGGCAATACTTAGGCAGTCATCATCAATAGCTAATAACATCCAGAGATAACCAGGTATTGTGTACCTCTTGAGAGAAGTACAAAAACCAAAACAAAACAAACAAAAGAAAAACTCAAACAATCTGTACAGACCCCTAGCTCAGTACCAATGTGCAGGAAAGACAGGAGAAATAGACACATATTAGAAAATGTCACAAGGATTCCATCAAACAAAGCCCAAATATGGGAAACTGCCAGGCAAAAAGACCTAGTTCCTTTAACAACAATGACAACAAGAACAGAACAAACAGGGAAAGAGTGTCTGAGCCTTATTTAGATACTCAGGCAAATAATATTTCTGAAAAGAAAAGAGAGATATAGATTGTTTATAGGATAATCACAGAAATATGAAAATTATATGGACATTTGATACTATTAAGGAATTAATTAATATTGCTCTTAGGGAGCTGTGGTGATTTTTAGGGAGATGTGAGGATGTTGTCATGATTGTTTAAAAAAAAAGGATAGGCCTTATCTTTTACAGATATACTCTGAAACATTTACTGATGAAATGCTCTGACATCTCAGATTGGCTTCAAAATTATCTTGGGCAGAGAGGAAATGAGAAAGGCCATGAGCTGAAAATACTGAAGCTTGGTGAAGTCTATAATCTATACGTTATAATATGCTTGCAATTTTCCCTAATAAAAGATTCAATGTCTATTCTATTGAAGTATTTGTATTTTTAACCAATATATGTCGAAATCACATTGCACACCAGGTCTTGGGGATATAGAGACAAAATAGTGTTCTGGTCAGACTTCTTATCACGGCTTCACAGTTCCTCTTTCCAAGATGCCATTGATTTTAAGACACAATTATTTTAATTGCGGCTTTTGAAGTCCCCTGACTTGAAGGTCAATGCTCACTTGGAAAGAGAGAGAGAGGAAGACAAAAAGCTGCCACATAAAAATTACACACTGATTTTAAGACACATTTTGCTTTCAGACTATCTATATTGTATATTTTAGAATCAAGGAAGAAAGGTAATTCCTATTTTCTTTTGGATCTACTGTAAATATTTGGTTGTAAATATTTAGTTGTGTTCAGCCTGTGTTTTTTTTTTTTTTATCCTTTGTGTATGTTTTCCAGTATGTCAGAAACCAGCCATCAAGTTAAAATAGGTCAATCTGGTCTTATCGCCAGCAAATGTGTCTCAGTCATCTGGAAGATGCTGATGTTAGAAGCAACACTGGGCATGCTCTTTAAGAATACAGTTGTAGGAGCCCTGTTTGCAGCTGGTTTAAACTGTTTCTCAGAAGTCAAGGGGAATTCAACAGTCTGAGACCAAAAAAAAAAAAAAAACCCCAAAACAACAACAAAAAAAACCCCAAAACCCCACTAAAAACAAACAAACAAACACAAACACCAAAAACCAAACAACAAAAAAATAAAAAGGTTTATCCAGCAACTTTCATGGCATTGCTGTGAAGTACAGCAGTGCTGGGGCTTTGAGCCAGAGGAACTGGGTTGAAACCTGCCCCACCAACAGAGTGAATTTGGGTGTGTTTCTTACTTTCTGAGCCTCATGTACTTCATGTATACCATTTCTGAAGAAACCTGTTGTTGAGTGTTCTGGAATTTCAGTGAGTAGCAACATACCTAAAGTGCTTAGGACATAACTTCAGTTATTATCCTTCTTATAATTTCCTGGGTGGAAATTGTGAGCCCAATCTTCTGACTGGTACTTGCAGTTAACTTGTCACTCTTCAAAGCCATCATTTAGTGAATTCGTGGCCAAAGAATTAATTTATGGATGATGTCTTAGCAAAATCTGTGGACTGGGTGGTTTAAACCACAAACATTGATCTCTCCCTATTTTGGAGGCTGAGAAATTCCAAGTGAAGGTGTGGGCAGACGCTGTGTCTGGTGAGGGCCCCTTCCTGGTCTGCAGATGGCCATCTGTCTTCCTGCTGTATCCTCACATGGTGGAAAGGGAAATCTCTTGCCTCTTCCTCTTTTCATTAGGGAATTAATTCTACCATTAGGCCCCTCCCTCATGACCTAATCCAACTTTAATTACTTTCCAAAGGCCAAAGGCCCTGTTTTCCTAGTACCATCACACTGGAGGTCAGGACTTCAACATATGAATGGGGTTGGGGGGGAGCACATTAAGTCCATAGCAGGTGACAGATATGATTTGTGTTCAGAAGCAAGCATCTCTCTGGATCATGTGGCCTTAGCCAAAGGTTCTGGGGAAATTGTGTGTTTGTCTAAGTACCGAGCACAATGTACATGCTCTCGAATAGACTGAATGTGTGACTGAAGAGATGCCTCCCACAGTCCATATCCTGGGCTGCACTTCAGTCCTATGAATGCCAGTGCTGTGAACTTTCTTTTCCTTTAGGATATTTATACACTAGTCCATCCTTGTCAACAGGGAACATGTTCCAAACTTTCAGTAGATGCCTAAAACCATAGATAGCACCAAACTCTCTCTCTCTCTCTCTCTCTCTCTCTCTCTCTCTCTCTATATATATATATATATATATATATATATATATATATATATATATATATATACACACACACACACACACACACACACATATATATATATATATATTACATTACCTTTTTTCTATATACACAGATCTATGGTAAAGTTTATAAATTAGGCACAGTAAGATTAGCAACTAATAATAAAATAGAACACATACAACAGTACGCTGTAACAAAGGTTATGTGACTGACCTGTCTTTGTTACTCTCTCTCAGAATGTCTTATATAGTACTCACCCTTCTTCCTGGGATGATATGATATGATGCTTAGGTGATGAGGTGAGGTGAGGTGAATGACTTGGGCACCATGGCGTAGCATTAGGCAACTGCATAAGAGATCTTGAATACTAACACCACAGTGCTGCAAAGCCAGTCTGGTAACTGAGAGGGCTACTAAGCAACTAATAGGTGACCAGTATATACAGTGTGGAATGATTTGCACCCTGGGTAGGAGATGCAAGATTTCATCATGCTCTTCAACTTAAAACTTACGGCTTTTTAAAAAAATTTCTGGAATTTTCCATTTAATAGTCTTAGCCTGAGAGTGACTGTGGGTAACTAAAACCACAGAAAATAAAACCATGGAGAAGGGTGGGACTGCTGCATACTCTCCATGCAGCACGTTGCTATCATGGGAGTGGTTGAAGTTCCACCTCAGAGGAACTCCTCCAGACTCCTTGGCCCCAGCCCTTCTCACTGGGAACCAGGCAGACTGGGTAGCTGAGGCAGAAAACTGGGGGCCTTCTGGTTATCCTTGTCCCTGAGTGCTCTCTTGAGGGCTCCAGAACCCCACTCTCTTAATCAGCGCTGGCAGTGGCCATTCCATGAGGCTGCAGGCACCAGCTGGCTTTCCTCCCCTTCCTGCCCCATCTGCTAGATGAGGTAAGGAAGGGAGAGGCTAGGAGGCGCTTGTCAGCTTAAACCTGGAGGGCACATACTGTGCTCAGGGTGGGAGTACAGGGAAGGGAGTTATGGGGAGGATCACCTGGCTCTCCCCAGGGAAAGGAGCGAGAGAAGGAAATCTTACCAGCCCCCTTTAAGACCAGCTGATATCCCAGTTCCACTTTGGGCAAGTTATTTATCTATCTGAGTCTGAAGTTCCTCATCTCCATGAAAGGTGGAGAAGACCATAATGGAAATTTGTGTTATTAGTATTCCAAGCAAACAAGCTAAAGGTTAGTTTCCCAACTCTTACCCTTTTGAAGACTGATGGATGAGATGTGCTCAGTGTGCTGCAGGTGGTGAAGCCAGCGAGCAAGGGCTAGAAACATTAGAACCCTGCCAAGGTCGGGAGCCAAGGTAATCCCACCATACTCTGTGGACCAAGGGTTGGGAAGAATAGTTACAGATTATCTGCTGGTTTCCATCTTCCAAGTTTTCCAAGGAAAGGCAACAAAATGAAATGCCTTTAAGAGCCAGGTAGGTAATGCAAATGAATCGAGCATGCTAGAGGTTTGCAAACACGGTAAACATTAGCAATATTTTTCAGTTCCCAAAAGATGCTCTTTCCATTTGTTGGTAAAACACACAGTCCTCTGGGTATATGTTTTCTTTTCTCATTTTTTTGGTAGGTTTAGGAGCACAGAGAAATATTTCTGTACTACAAGCAAAGCACTAAAATACAGATTCAAGTAGTGACTGTGGAGAAGCCTTGGAGAATTGGGGAGCATGTCATCTTCCCAAAGGGATGATGCTGTGTGACCCCAATTAGCCACTGGGGGGGGCAGCACAGCCAGATCTTCTACTTTTTTGTTTTTTATTTAATATAAGCTGGGAATCAAGATTTTTTAAAATGTAGAATCTCCTATATATGCTATTTTTCTTTCTCTACTTCATTTAGTACACAGATGTGTTTTAACACTTTGTGTACACTTAATAGAGCCCTCTGTGTGTTGCCTATTTGCAACTGGCCTTCTGCACAGTACTCTGCACATTGAAGGGCCTTTGCTGACCTTTTCCATTCTGAATAACCCTCCTCATACTTTGGCATCCTCAGTACTGGGGAGGACCATGTCTTTGCACTTGACTTGGGCTTGGTGTCCTCAGGGGATACCAGGGGGCTGGATCAGGAAGGACAGAGGCTTGATCTCCTTTTCTCACCAGGATTCCTTTGTGTTACTCAGAGGTAGGAGCTGGATTGCCAGCTGGGCTCCTTCCACAGGTCACCCCTTGATCTCTGCCTGAGTTCAGGTGAGAAAGGAATGCAATCCCAGAGTCCTGGCCACTGGGAGAGGTGACAGGTGAGTAGGACTGGCACTGGTGTGAGCCACTGAAGCACCTTAGCTAGCTCCTCATTTTATGCAGAAACAAGATGTGATGTGGAAAGCCACAGCACCCAGTTTGGGCCCGCAGCTCATTGGTAGCAGCTAAAGGACCAGGCACTCTGTCTGCTGTATGGTGTGGCCCCTGCCTCCACTGCATACACCCAGCCCCTTGCGGCTTTCTCTAGAGTTTAATCAGGATTTAAACTACTTAAATAAACTTTGGAGCTGAGGCTGGGTCAACGGCATAAGGTTGGAGGGGAAACAGAGGGGTGTAGGGGAATTTGGAACACTCTTGTTTTCCTCTGGATTTGAGCAGAATTCACCCACAATCTATCCAGAAAAGGGTCTGTTGCTTATTTTGTCACTGGGGTGTGGAGTTGCCATGTTCATGGTGCCTGGCAGGGACCCATGCCAGGCATATGGGACCCAAGGGCAAACCGGTGGTTGGGGGCATTACCACACAACTCTACCAGTTTGCACAGTGTAGCCCTGGTCAGTGCTGGGGCTCTGGGTGTCTTCAGTTCCACCTCCCAAGGCCTCTCCCTCCATCCCGGAGCCCAGAGGACTTCCCTAGCCTAGACACAAACCGCACACCTCTCACTTTAGCAAGGGCTCTGATCTCATAGTGGATGTGTCCAGGCAGGGAAAGCTAGGCTTACACGATGTTTATCCTGTGATTTTTTCACCTGTGAACAGCTGTTTAGTCCTAAATCGTGTATCTTTTGAAAAACCAACAGATTCAACTTCTGCCCCCAAACACCCTTTAAAATAAAACAAAAACTCCCCCAAAATTTAAGAAGTGAGGAAATGTATGGATTAATTTCTTTTCTTTTCCCACTGATGAATGGAAGAGAAAAAAAAAGTAACATGTGTTGAGCTCCTAGCTATATTCCACTTTTATATACTATACTATAAAAGAAAAGCATGAGGCACAATGAAATTTTAGAGCTTATTTGAATAAGAAGCAGTTCATGAATTGGGGAATTCCAGGCTGAAAGAGGTTTAGTGTTCTGATAACAAAGCAGCAGAGGCCAATATTTATAGGGAAAATGTGAAAGCAAAATAAAGTATTTGATTGGTTGTAGTTACAAAATTCCCTTTAGTTTTCCCTGTGGGAAATTCCCTAGTCACACAATTATATGTTAGTTGGCTTCTTATGATTGGCTGAGGTTAAGTCTTGTATTTGTCATTTCTAAGCATTACTAGAAATTACCCAAATTAAGTTTTGCTTATTTTTGCAGTTTAAGTAAGGAAAACGTTAGTTCTTAAGGGCTCATTGGTTTTATTTATTAAGGGATACTATAGGCCCAGTTGCTACTTTGTTTTACTTTAACAATACCATCTGCAGTCATCAAAACATTTGTAGAAAGAAATAAAAGCATTATTTTTTTATTTTTACATTTTTCTAAGTAACAAATGAGGGGATCAAAGTTTATAGAATGTAAGACGCTTATTAAATTTCTACCCTCCATCTCGGAGGAACAGTGTCTGTTGGATCCTGCCTTTAGTCTTAGGCTCTGGCAGTTTCTGTTCTGACACAGAACGAGGGCTTAATAAATAGTTGCTGAAAATATTATTTCCAGGGTGAACGAGCCAGTGAATGCTATCTTTCCAAAAGGGAGGAGGGACTTTGTAGGATGGAGAAAAAAGAAAGAAGCCTGCATAATTAACAGTGAAATAAGAAATGACAGTGATTTATATATCATAACATCTTTCTTTCAAGGATTTTGCAGTATTTGACATGTTATCTCACTTGTCTTTTCATGAATCCTGGTAATATTCCTGACAAGTGAGGGAAAATGGAGCAAGAAATGACTCTGCCTGGGCCGAACTCAACTCCAGGGCCAAGCAGAGTCATCTCCTGCTCCTTGCCTGGCCCCTTTCTGCACCCCTGGGCATTCTGGGACTCTAGGGAGAGGGAGTTCTACTTCATTGTACCCCATCTACCACCTCCCCTGAGTATCTGTCATTAAATTAAGCAAGGAGGATTAACCTGAATTTCACCCTGGGTTTTCAGTTAACGGGGCAGGTGGAAAGAAAAAAACTTAGAAAATTTGCCATGGGCCGGGCGTGGTGGCGCACGCTTGTAATCCCAGCATTTGGGAGGCTGAGACTGGAGGATCCGGGTTCGCGGCCAGCCTCAGCTACCTAGTGAGATACTCCGCAACTTAGTGAGACTCAGTTTCAAAATAAAGAATAAAAAATAGGGCTGGGGGTATAGCTCGGAGGTAGAATGCCCCTGAGTTCAATCCCCAGTACCGCAAAAAAAAAAAAAAAAAAAAAAAATTTGCCATGGTGAAGTATTTAGACAAAATAGATGGGAGAAACCCCCTAATTTAGTCTTGTCCTCATATCTGGTCATTAATGTAAATTGCAAAGCCTAGAACATTGCAAGAAATTTAGATGGAAAGAAGAAGAATCTGAATTAAATACTTTGCTGGGCATTTATGCATTGTTCTTATCATATTGTAGTGGATGCATGGGGCAGAGGGACACCCTAAAGCACATGATGTACCTACACAATCATAACAAGGTCACTCACTGAAGTGAACCTTAGGGGGAGGGAGGGGGAGGGAACGGGAATGGGGAGGGAATCGGGGAAGGGGTCAAATGAGAATTGTGTGCAAATATGTTGTTAACAATTTGTACTTAACAAAGATGTAC
>PVLC010002428.1:0-37725 GCA_004027655.1 Graphiurus murinus | reverse complement strand
CAATATACAAATGATTTTAGCTATAGCTATCAGTATAGGTATTGCTTCTATTAGTTTAATGTGGTATCTTTTCAGCAGAAACAAAGAGTGGAAATTACAGGGGAAGGTTTTATTGTCACAGTTTCTATACCCAAACTGCAGATCTGTAGACTGGTAGACTGAAAACTGTGGCAGTTTCCAGGAGCTCCTAAATACAGCCTTGCCACCACCCATCTTAAAAGCTCATCCTAGATGCAGAAGTCTTGATTAAATGCAGATGACAAGTTGTCCTGAGTTGATTTTTCTCATTTAACATTAGACTTTCTTGATTTAAGCAGCTAAGAAGTGAGGCATAATTGGGTCTGGTTTTTAATTAAACATATACATATATATTTATTTACTTGTTCCACTGAGATATTGCTTACTTTTCATTAACGCCTTTGACTTTTTCTTTCTGTAGAACAACATCTTGTTAATCTTGCTTGGATGCAATTAGTTGCCCTGTGTTTATCTTCCTGGTTGCATAGTTAATTCCAGCGTAGAACAAATTTATTTATATTTTTTACTGCTTAGAACATCCTTCGCACTGAAAATTCATTGATAATGCCACGTTTCACAGTGCACTTTTATTTCTGGTGGAAGGCACTGAAGGATTGTTTTGCTGGAAGAAAGGAGAGGGAAGTATCTATAAAATAATCTTCCTTCCTTCCTTCCTTCCTTCCTTCCTTCCTTCTTCCTTCCTTCCTTCTTTCCTTTCCTTCCTACTTTTTTTTTTTTTTTTTTTGGTACTAGAGATTGAACTCAGGGGCATTCTACCTCTGAGCTACACCTCAAGTCCTTTTTATTTTTTATATTGAAACAGTGTCTCACTAAGTTGTTGAGGGCCTTGCTAAGTTGCTGAGGCTGATTTTGAACCTGTGATCCTCTTGTCTTAGTCTCCCAAGTACTGGGACTTCAGGCAAGTACCACTATGCCAGGCTAAGTGCCCACTTTTCAATATCATTATGTCACTGATTGGCTTTTGCATCTCTTTCTGTTCATCAGGGACAGAGGACAACGAACTCTGGGAGAGTTACTGCATTTCTAAACACCAAACAGACACAAACAGTGAAGCATCTTCTAATGCGATGTGACATAATGATTCAACACACATCTCTGGCCAAGTTGACAGTAGGAGCAAAAACATCGAAGTATTAGGACAATTCAATATCCCTCTCCGTGGAAAATATATAATATTATAAGCATTAGAAGATTCATTAAAAAAAACCAAGTCTTAAAATGAATTTGGGGCCTTTAAGCACTCTTTAAAGTAAGTTTCTGCACCTTGCACACAGGACTCAGGCCAGTTAACCCACATGGTGTCTTATTCTTGCTTGAACTCGGCACCATTCCTGGCCATATGAGTAGGCGGAGAAAAAGTAAATAGAAGCCTCTTCCAAATCACAGCCTTGTCACCAGCTGCCCTTGTTTGGTGTTTCACAGCCACCTAACAGGACTGACAGAGCAAGGCCTCTAATTATTTTAGAGAAGAGAGCAGACTGACTACAGTATGACCTAAACCTTATAAAAAACCCCTGGCCAAAGTGTTTCCATTTGTGAAATAGCATTTATGAGGCCTCAATATTTTCAATATTGAGCTGCGCTCTCCCATATAGTTGGATTTAGTTTCTGCTGGTTATTAGCCTAAAGGCAGCTATAAGTTCTTAGCCATATTCTGTCTAGTGCAGTTGGAGGGCCTATTCTTAAAACATTATCAGAAGTCCCGAGATCTAGTCACTGGCATAAATGATGAGCTACGTAATGTTGGCAGGAGCAGGGTCCCAAAGACCCTGCACGTGCTATAGGGATGGGCTCCTTCCCTTTTAACTTCCTTGCAGTCAGGTAAAAAGTAAATAGGATAACTTGATGCCTGCTGTCATTCTGTCCTCTGGTTTCACCCAAGAGAGCAGAGGTTATCTGAACAGGAATACTATAGTCGGAATGAAATGTCTACAGTTTAGCTGCACTTGTTATTTTACACTTAGTTGTTTCATGTTCTGCTTGCTCCCTTGGCCACAATGTGGCATCAGAAAACTTGTATGTCAGTCTTTGTTATGCTATCTCTAGACTCTAGTCGTGCTAGTTTTTCTACCTTGGCCAATGTATAAGAAGAAGAAAAGAGCCATAACCAACACTTACTGAGTGTTCACACCAAACAGGCACGGTGCTGGCTACTTGGCTTGCCTTATCTCATCTGGTTTCCTGTTTGTGAATGAAGACACTGAAGCCCAGAGAAGGTTCATTGTGCAAGGTCCAACAGCAGGTGAGGCACAGGGCAGGGGCACCTTCAGGCTGTACTCACTGCCTCTCCCCCTGAAAGCTGGCTCCAAGGTCTCCCATCAGTTGCTCGGAAGAGATGAGATGTACGTGCATAGGAAGCACTTCTACTCCAGAGAAAATGAAACAATTACCAAGAAACGTGGACACCTCCGTGGCCTTCTTTCAAGGACAAGAATAAATGTGCTGCTGAACTATCCTTTAAGGCACTAATAACTGGGCTGCTGAGCAACACCATGGCTATTATTGTTTTCCCGGATGACACTTGGCCGGTTCTTTCTCTTCCTTACGTTCAGGCTAATAATTAGATTTAAATCTCTGACAGGGCTCTAACCATCACCCCAGGGGGTTCTAGATTTCTTTACTATGCTTGCAAAGATTTCATTTAAAAGAAACCCTTTGAAACTATAAGTAAGTTACACTCGCCAATAGCTTTAAAAAAATCTATTATTGAGTCTTTTGAAGAACACATGCTGCCCTCCCCCTCCTCACCTGGAGAGGCCATGCCTTATTCTTCATTTCCAATTGGAAGAATAACAGTCCCCAGGAGGACAGGAGCAGGTAGACTCATAAAACGTTGTTTTTTTTTTTTTTATCAGCACCTGTGTTGTTGCAGGTTGATCCAGGGGCTCAGAACATGTGGATTCAGGAATTCTGTTTTCATTTTCTTTCTACAAATCCATTTTCTATATATAGAGAGAATTCTTGTAGTGGCTTTGTTTCTCAGGGGGGACATGAAAAAGAACTGTTCTTTATATGAGCATACTGATCTCTCGGCCTCTGTCCTGGTGGTTTTGAGCAGGACAGATGGAGATGAGGCTTTGCTGGAGCTGTTTACCCACCATGCTCTGCTCTCCTCAGACCCCTTGCCCATCTGCCTGGAGAGCTCCAGCATGGCTATGGTCTCAAGAAGCAGCTTTTCTTAGTGTCAAGCTACCTGACCCAAATAAGGCCCTTTAAATCTTTTGAGGGAATTGGGCATGGTGGTATATGCCTATAATTCCACTACTTGGGAGGCTGAGACAGGAGGATCTCATCTGTTCGAGGACAGACTTAGCAATGTATCGAGACTCTCAGCAACCTAGAGAGACCCTGTTTCCAAACAAAAAATTAAAAAGTCTGGGGGTATAGCTCAGAGGTAGAATGCCCCCCGCGTTCAATCCCCAGTACTACCAAAAAAAAAAAGGGGGTGTGTGAGGGTGTAGCTCAAAAGTAAATTACCTCTGGGTTCAATCCCCAACACACACACACACACACACACAGAGTCACTCACTCTTTTGAAAATCTTTTGAAGAACAAGATGGAGAAACACAAATAAGCAACAACTGGGCTGCTGGGCTGGGAGTGAAGCAGTAACACTGCCTCTTTAGCAGTGGTAAAGCAAAGTAGTGGCCTCCCTCGAGGCCGGTCACTCAGGAAGTCTGTTCTGCAGCCCTTTCATTAATTTGGGACTCCCTTGGAGAGTCCCAGTTGTCTTTTCGGAAGGGGTGGAGGATGTAAAGAGCTTGTTGGTTTCTACTAAGTCTTCGTGTATCCATACAATAAGGAACAAGGATTCTACCCAGAAGCCACAGGATACCCACTAGCTGAATGTGTTTTCCTGGAGAAAGTACTTAATACTTTTCTAGACATACAAAAATAATACAAAATATTTTCACTAAATGTGATGTTTTTGAGAAAACTTTATTGGAAATTCTTTTTTTATACAGTTTCAAGTGTGATTCTTTTAGGCAATTAATATACACCCCACTATTACTGGCCTTAGAGTATAAAGGTTACTATAGTTTTCTGACAACTTTATTTGAAGTGAAATGAGAATGATTAATACTTGTTGATGTTTTCAAATACATTCCTGCATAGGATCCAGGGTAATCTTTTCTGTTCCATTTAATCATAGCTTTAACTAAAATCATTCCCACCAATAGCTAAGCATGTCACTAAAGATGGGGGGTGACATGGGCTATACTGAACCCATGATTATCAAGACATTTATATAGCCAACTGTGAGAGAGAATACTTGATAACATTGCAATAAGGAAAGGTTTCTTCAGGTAACCAAATATATGCATCTGCTAACTTACAAAAGTAAGGCTTATGAACATCACGTTCCCAAAACAGCTGGTTGAGCTGGGGGTGGAAACTTCTTGGAGAGTGAGAAGTGTTCCTGAAAAGAGCTGCCTGGGAGCAGGTTGGAGGCCAGCCACACAGGGCCCTCACCCAAGGCAGTGGGGCAAGCTAAGTTGCTAAGACTGGTCTTGAACCTGAGATCCTCCTGTCATAGTCTCTCAAGTACTGGGATTACAGATGTGCACTATCTTGTCTGGCATATTGTTTCAAACACACTTAAACTTTTCAAACAATCCATTTAGAAAGTCAGCTTACAGATTATCACTTTAATGTAAAGGAATTTGTCAGGCAACTCAAAGAAATTTTGGAAGCAAAATCACTTTTTTTTTTTTTTTGGAAGAAAGATCAATTGAAATTACTTCAATAGAAGCTCTTACTGAGCCTAGTACTACAATGGTGTTGCAACATCTGCCCCTGACAAGAGATATGGCAACAGTTTTGCAAAACTACAAATCCAGCATGTGGTCACCAAGACACACCAGAATGCAGTTCTCAGACTTATAAAACATTTATCTAAAAATCAGAAAGAAGACATGCTTACCAGGCATTTCTCATCATCCAAATCTGAGGAAAAGAATACCTGACTTCCCAGTACCAGAGGTGAGGGGCTGCCACCTTCTAGTCAGGTGACTAAATAAATACTTGCTAAGCAGAGCTTTGATATCTTCTATGCGATCTATGGTGCTGTCACCAATGGCAAATAATTAGTTCAATTATCTATAACTTAAAATACTTCTTTTGATTCAGTGGATGGGTATGTAAACATGAAGTTTATGAGCAATAAAGACTGGGTGTGTGGGTTCTTTAATTGCCAATTTAATCTCCGAGCTCTTGGCAAAATCACACCCTACCTGAATGATGTTACCATGATCCATTGTGTTCCAAACCTGTGAAACCTGAGCTCTTAAGGTGAATGGTGCCACGCAAAATTGAAATCCAGTTACATTTGGAAGCCTACACCTCCATGGGAGTTCTAATCAGGTTGAACACAGTTCTGTGCTGCAGAGAACAGCTTTCAGTGCGGGAGGTAGGCCATTAAATGCTTTCTGAGCCCTATTAGTTACTCCTGCTGAGAAAGAAAAAGTCCTCATAAATGCATAAAAATTAAATCGCCTATGAGGTAAGGAATGCTACCGAATGCTATTTTCCATTTGAATGGTCTACAATCACACATATAATGCAGAATCATGGAGTATGGACCAGAAGGGGTGCAGCCCTGACTGGTAATCCTATGCTCAAATCTACTGACATCTCACCCTCTCATAACTATCCCTGGATTGTGCTTCAGGTGAACCTGCCCTCTGACTTCCACCCCTAGCTTGGTTTATTTGCTGCAGATAAAACCCACAACCTCCATTCCAGGCTAGATATGGGAATCAGGCTGGCCCAAACACAGCAACAAAGATGCTTGGCTTAATTGACCCAGGCACAGCATGTGACCAGTCAGAGGCCGTCAAACTGAGGTAGACAGAGAAGACCTGCACTCCCCTGCTCTCCCTGAACCTGGGACTGGTCAGGCAGATCTGGGGCTGTAGTCATTTGCCCTCACATAACCCTGGGAAGAAAGGACACATGAAGAGAGAAAATCTGAAAGCAGGTGAGACACTGGGTCTTTGTGACTGTTTGAAGGCCCAGAACCTAGTTGTACCTCTGAATTTTCTGGTTACATTAGTCAATAGATCCTATTTATTTATTTGTTTTGTTTTAGATTTTTTTTTTTTGTCACTTGCAGTCAAAGTAACCAAATAAAATGGAGACCCATCCATTTCAGTCTTGGCAGGGGCTTCCCTCATTCTACAGGTAAGGACAGCCATTCAGTTGCAGGCAGATCACTTGTGCAGGTCTTCTGCTAGTTAGCAGTACGGCCAGGGTTGGAGCCCAGGACTCCTGTTCTCTCATATTTTCACTATATGTGGGTAAAATTAGTTAAAAACAATGATGAAATACATTTTACCTGTTTAAAGCTTATAATTAGAACTTTGCTCCAGCTTATGTGTTGGGTATTATATTTTTAAAAGAAAACTTATACTTAATACTTCCAGTAATCCTTTGAATTATTACATAGAATATAGACAACTTGGAGATGCATTCATAAACTAAATTTCTCAGAAATGTGCTGTGGTAAGTTGTCGCAGCAACAGAAATAGTCCAACAAAATAGCTTAAAATGTTTTTATTAAGTATATATAATATTACAGGGTAATATTTACAAAGTTATTTTTTTAAATAAAAAAGTACCTTGGCAGAGGTTGCAGATATTCAAAGCTTCAAACAGTGATAAATTTATTTAATACATATATTTAAAAAAAAACCTTTAATAGTAACACAGCTGTAAAACAACTTTGGTCTTTAAATAACTGCCAAAAAAAAAAAAAAAAAAAAAGAAAGAAAGAAATAAAAAATGGCTACTACAAATAGCATACCTTTAATTGCTATGCAAAAAAAAAAAAAAAAAAAAAAAAAAAAAAAAAAAAAAAAAGCCCCCAAGAGAGTGTCTTGCACATAGCAACTCTGGAGTTCTCTTTATTTAGAATGGTTAATGGATATTTATATGATGCGGGATCTACTTCTCAACATGGCTTTTTGTAAATAATGCTCCGTTTAATAAAAACAAAAACGCTTTCCTCTCTCACCCGTCATGATAACAACACTTAAGATTTCACTGCTGTTGTCTTATGGAGAAGCTTATTACAAATGCTTTTTTGAGGTTGTTTTTTTTTCCTCAAAAGACTAGACTTATGGAAAAGCTGGTCTTCAATGATCATAATTAAGAGCTATCCAAGTTAAAGACAGGAAAACTTTCTAATCACTGCTCATCTCTTCAAAGTTAACTTGAATTATCCCTATTAGCCACTGAAAATGACTTAACAGGACCCCCAATGGGTGACGGAAGTTAGTGAATTTAAATATATGACATGCATGTAAAATCAATGTTTGCCAATAAACCCTTAATCAAATAAAATACAATTAAAAAAGAAAGGGTTGCAAGACAATTAATTATCCAGTTTCCAACAAGAGGTAAATAAATGGGTATGTATTTTCACACATATGCCACTTATCACCATTTTTGAATAGCTACTATAAGATAGACCTAAAATGTGATATACAGTTTAATTTTATTAATAAGATAGAGGAGTAAATTTATCACTTTTTGAGCTTTATTAACTGAAATCACAATTTGGTTGGTCACTTAATAAATTGACTACAGTGGCCTGAAAAGAGCAATACTCCTAACTATGGGATTGCCCCATTATTTTAATTCTGACATTCTCAAGAATTTCAACTGAACGGACCTGGAACTTCCAGGTTAAAAAAAAAAAATCATTATCTTTTAAGATTTTCAGAGCATGTGAAACTTGTCAAAAAAGGAAAACTCTGTAGCTTGTCTATTAAAAATAGTGAGAAATCTAAATACAGCCAACTCTCAATCATCAAATTTATGTACCAAGCGTCTAATGTATGCAAAAACACTGCAGTAAGACAGAAAGGAAGGAGGAAAAGCTCTTGCTATGGAAGCAATTTTAAGATAGAGTGAGAAGAGCAAGACCAAAAAACCCACTAAGAACTAAGCAGAGATAAATGAAGTCCCAGTGAAGGTGAGTAAGAAATGAAATGAAAGAGGCTGCTAGACAGACGGGATGGACTGCAAAGGCCGGGGGTGGGGAGTTGGGGGGGTGGAGGGCTGGAGCAGAATGTCATGAAGGAAAAGAAAAATGCCATTTGGCGGAAAAAGTTGGGAAGGTTGTTGCAGATAATGACAAAATGGTATCACTCTGAGAATGTACAATAAATAAAAATGAATGGAGGAGATGATGGCAAAAATCAGGATCAGGGAGTAAAAAGCATAGTATGAGGCAAAACAGATGTATCATGTTCAGTATATTGTGAGCAATTTATATCTTATGTGACAGAATTGGGAAGCCATTATGAGCCTGATTTAGAGAATGAGCTGGCCCCATGATGCCCGGGCAGGATTCCTGCTGCTGAGGTCCCTTATCCAGAGAGGCTGACCAACCAGCAAGAGTGAGAGTCAATCTCATCTGACATTCCCCTGCTGCCGCCCCCAGTGGCATTGGTTAGGGCAGTGAACGCCTCTAAAGGCAGGCAGCAAGGAAGAGAACGCAACAGATGGTCAGACTCAAGTCTGTATCCCAAACAAAGGAGAGTTTACTATGTAGTCAAAGGTGCTTTAGTTCGTAAAAAAATTTAGGCTATAAAGATTTTCACATCTGATTTTCTTAATAGAGAATAGGAATTTGGATCTTTTTCAAGTCCATCTGTTTTTTTCCTCCTTTCATCAAAACTGATTTCTAAAGTAACAAACAATATTAGCAAAGTGTAAATATTTCCAGAAGAAAAAAGAGCAGAGGGAGCCATCAGATTTGCATAAAGGAATGCAGCTCCCTCTCCATATGCTAATATTTTGGACAGCTACACAATCAGGGGAAAGAGAGAGAAAAAAAAATCTATGTATATATTTTTCTCAGAGAAGAGCTGTCTCGAGTGTGTGTTCAGTGTTCTGATAGGCCTCCGCAGGTTGTAAGTTTAGGTTTGCCATGAGCAAACCACTTGGTCCCAACATGAAATATGACAATAAATCTGGCATAAAAGAGGCACATGGAAACATTCAGTAGACTAAGAAATGACTATTAGTAATGCAACTTCAAATATGAATGCCTTATTACATAAACAGGAAGAATTACCAGTATTTTTTAGAGGGTATCAGTGAGCAGTCAAAAAGCTTGGAAAATTATCTAGAAGTTTTTTTTAAAGTTTTAAGTGATCAAATATTTGCATCAAATACAATTTCACCCAATAAGGACCTTTGTTTTATAAGTTTTTTTTTTTTTTTTTTTTACTAAAAGCACGAAGTTAGCATTTGCTCTCCTGTAGGCACCCCACTTTTGTCCATACAGAAGATGCATGTGCCTACCTTATACATGTGCACGTACAAACACACACCCACAAACGAGGTAAAAAACGAGTGCTAATAATCTAAAAGTACTCCAGGCGATCACACTGTCAGAACATTATTTTTCTTCTAACTGGGGTAGGAAATGTAGTGGTTTTGCTTTACTGTTCAATTTCAGGGGTGGGGGAGCAGGAGGCAGGACTACAGGAGGGAGGTGGTGAGTGTTCATCATGCAACAGAGACACAACAGGGGTAAAACCGCCCTCTCAAGGGCTGGCCTACGACCTGATGGAGACACACATTATGTTGCCATGCAGGAGACTCAGAGTTCGGATTTCAGTCTTGCTTTTTCATGCCTCCGATCAGAAAAGAAGTGAAGAAACACCATAGATTTTTTTTTTTTTTTTTTTTGCCTTCAAACCAGAGGAAGGGAATACATATGTTACAACCATAGCTATTTTTGCTGAGAAGTGTGAACACAGTGCTCTGAGAACGAGTCTGGCTCCTTTCTGTAACTGATGCCACTGCGTCACTGGACCATGTTCAAAGAGGAGAAAAGGCGCTACGTCTTGTACAGCAGAAGCAAGTAACAGGAAGACAAGACAGAGCTCACAGGGTAGTGTGCATTAAAGAAAAACACATTGGTCAATAAAAACAACCCAAAGCTGGGAAGGATCTGTCACACTGCATATTGAAGAGGAAGGTGCAGATGGCAACGCCCAAGAATGACGACCACTATCTTTGTCAATGTCACAGCTCACGCAGGTGGCATAGGAGATGTTCCCAACCACACTCCTGTCTCTACTTAAGTTGCTTTTTCCCTGACCCAGAAGTGGCAAAAACATTATTCAGCCATCATCCTAACTGCCAAAGCTGCTGGGAACCTGAGTTTATTAAGGTTTGATGGAAGCCACTGTTCTTCCTAGGTATCTCTGGGTAACCATCAGGTTAGTGCTAGGTAATTCTTACCCTGAACCAATTTAAACCTAGAGTTAAGAGGCCCTAGAATCTGAAAGGTATCATTCTTGGAAGTTGCACCCTCTACTTTTGCCCCTAATTGAATAAAAATAACAACAGAAAACTGGATCTCAATTAGGTATACAACACAGGTCATAATTCTTTTATTAACTGAATTACAGCTGCTTTGAGTAAAAACTTAACTATAATAATCATTTATGGGTCAATGACTTAATTTCTCCCATAGATGAATGCCAGTTACTTTTTTGTTTGTTTGTTTTCTTCTTCGCAACAATGAATCATCAAGGCCATGATTCTTAAACACAAGTGTATTCCTTCAGTTCCCAGAACTCTCCAAACCAGGCTTCACTGCTTCCCTTCAGTTATTCTGGAAAATTGAAAAAAGGACAGATTGTCACTACGCAGGACTACTTTCTATGCATTAAGAAGCTGATGCACTTTTAAAATTTGGCATTGTTTCACATTTACAGTATCTACAAATTAAAAAAAATAGATCTGCAAAGATCAGAGATGCAAACCAGGTAAATCATTAGCCTTTTTGGTTTTGGTAAGTAAAATGCCAATGCCAAATGAAAATGAAAATCATCATGGTCTGATTCATTTGCTGAGTGAGCTGAGGAAAAGCCAAGAGATGTTGAATGCTTTAAAAATCCCCTCAAAAATAAAAACATTGATCCTGGAATAATATTGTATCACATGCACTTTAGATCTACAACATTCACTTCATGTAGGTGAAATACACTTCACAGGTAGGTAAAGAAGGAAATCCCTAGGCAGGCAGGTGCTGTGAACTTCACCTGCTGAGTAGGCAGGTGGGCTACATGTACCAAGTAGGGGCAACAGAAAGTAGCCACCAAACAGAGGACTAAAAAACAAATTCTGAGCAGCTAAATATCAGAAAAACTCAGGGCATTTCAAAGCTCATAGATATTTCATGTGCTATAAACAATCAAAAATTTGAGGCAAAACTGCTTCATGATTATCTCCGATATAGTGGTTCCAAATAAATGGGAAACTTGCAGTTGTTACATTGGTTTTCTGAAAATGGAGAAATAGTTTCTTCATACAACCACAGAAAAATGACACCACAATAAGAAAAGGCAACGAGGCCTGGTGGCGCACGCTTGTAATCCTAGCATTTGGGAGGCTGAGACCGGAAGTTCCAGGTTCGCAGCCAGCCTCAACTACCTAGTGAGGCACTCCGCAACTTAGTGAGACCGTGTTTCAAAATAAAGAATAAAAAATAGGACTTGGGGTGTAACTTGGAGGTAGAATGCTCTTGGGTTCAATCCCCAGTACCGGAAAAAAAAAAAAAAAATAAGAAAAGGCAAGAACAGAGAACTTGAGAAATAGGATACAGGAATGTAAGTATGGCTAAAAAATGCCATGATTCCAGATGCCAGACCTTTTAAATTTTCTTTTAACATATTCCAGTCAACTACTATTTTATTTTTTAAGGAGTCAGTGGCTTATACAAAAAAGCATTTAAAGGCTGTGACACCAACCTACAAAAGTGGGATCATTCAGAGACTCCTTGTTGAACTCAAGCTAAACACTGTCTTATATTTAGTTCCCCAACACATGATCAAAGTGTTTTTAATCTTATGCAAAAATTAATTGTTCTTGGGGGAACGAAGCCTCCCATGTTAAATACTGCACTTTGTTACAGAGGTGAGCAGGCAGGTCACAGATTTTAAAACTATAAAATATAAAGTGAACTACTTACATGAGCAAGGAATGATTGAAAATGCCAAAGGTATGAAGAAATTTTTGGAAATAAGGTAAAAACACAAATATAGCTACTTAATGCCAATGGAACTGAGAATTGTAGCATATTAAAGCAAAATCAAAACAAATATGAGCAGTATTTAATATCTCAGACTTGTTTATATTTAAAAATTAACAAATATGAGTCTTTGAAATTAATAAAGATTAGAGGTTATTATTAGTCTAGAGTTCCATAATTAACAGCAAAATATGGAATGACTAAACATCTCTCTTCTTTCTTTTCCTTTAACTCTCTCTGGAAAGGTTAGAACCAAGTTCTCGCTTGGAAAAGCAGAGATATTAAGTCCTCATGAGGAAAATGCGACAAAATCACCAACACGAGCATAAAAGGAAGTCTGTCAAAACGATCAAGATTTGTGCCAGATTACCTCTGTGCCTTATAAAAAGCATTTTATAGCCACCAGGTGCTGAGTGTGAGCCATATGACTGGGGAGCCCAATTCATGAGGCTCCACAACTTTCATGGCTACAGTTTTGCAATTTTTAGTGAAGTAGATGTAAGTTTTACATCCCAAGAAATGTGGACTTTAATCATCTGACAGTGTCCCTTTTATTTAAAAAAGAGCCATACTTTCAAGAAGTCTTTTGATTTCAATGCCCACATTTCAAACAATCTGTATTTATAGGTGCATTTTACACTTACCATCATTCATCATTCCTTTTGATTCTTTAAATGCTAAGGATTAGTAACAAGCCAAGGAAGCAGTTAGTAAGGATCCACAAATAGAAATAATTTCCAAACAAACAACTATGCAGTGACATCATGACAACTACTGTGCAGCTACATGGCCAAATTCACTTCAAGACTATCAGTTTTACTACAAAGCATGTCTATGGACCACACCTAGAGTATCCATAAAGGAAACAGATTCTGGTGGGAACACAGATCTAGACTTATATAGGAAGAAACTGAAACAATTTGGTCTCACTCTATAGTGGTAACATATCTTTCTGAAGTGTACAAATCAGAAATTGAAGTGTAGTACTGGGGTTGCTACTCTTCATTTTGGCCAATATAAAAGGAAAATGATACTCTTTTCCCAAATAACCCTTGGCTAATAAGGTAAGTGGCTACTCAAGGGACACTGAACAGTATGCTTTTCCCAAGGGTGAGAATATTACAAAAACAATACTGCTAATTCTTGATGAATAATCAAGGAACAAGAGTTCAAGGCAAGGGAAAAGAAACTAGATTCTTCCCAAGCAATAGGTGGGCATTCTAACTTCTTTGAGGGCCAGTTCAAATGATGATCTGATAATGGGTCAACAAAAAATATGTAAGTTTATAATAACTACATACCATTAAGGGGTTCCTCTACAGCTTTCTGGAAAATATTTAAAATTAATTTATATAAAATAGAATATTTTCATATATTTTATACTAAAGCATATAACTATAATATTAAACTATATAGTAAGCAGTGAATCCTACATTCTAAAATCAAAATAAGGCAGTAAAGTCTGAAGAAAAGTTTGCCAAGTCTAGTTGACAATTTAATAATAACTATATTCTCTTAATACTTTCTTTTTCTATATAGAATTTCCCACCCCAATCATGTTACTCAGTTCAAAAATCATAAATTTAAAAATATAAAATATTAAATTTAATTTAAAAATATTAAAGTGCAAGCACGTAAATAGCAACAGCAGAATAAATAACACAGTTAAGCAAGAGCTGGGGGCAAAACAAAGTCATTTTCAAGTTGTGCAAACTGAACTCAAAAGCAAGGAAAGAAACTATTAGGATTCAAAGGTCCAATGGTTGCACTCTCTCTAAGAAGCACTCCAGTGTAGTTACAGAACCAGTCTTTTTAGAATAAATGGCTGAGATGAAATAAACACTCCTTGACCCAACCTGCCCCTTTAGCCCCTCTGCTGAAGCTTGTCAGACTTAGGAGCACTTCCTGCCACAGACAGGAGACTCGCTTTGGGATTTCAGACAAATCTATCATCAAACCTTTATAGCAAACTAAGTACAATATCATTCTCTCCAGATCTTATTTCCATAAAAGAGTTCTCGGGTCTGTCACTGTGATGAGTCTATTTTCCTCCTCATTTATTACCTCCTAAATTTATTCCTTTTCTTGGAATTTTCTCAGACAGCTTATTGAGGTACCTAAAGTTCAGTGAAACCCATAGTATGAGTTATCAGGAAGAAAAAAAGTATCTACAAAATTGAGGAGGTAGAGAATCATAATTCAGAAGAGATTTCTCCAACAGTATTTACATTTATTTTATAGACTAATTTTTAATGAAATCAACTTAATATAAATTTCTCTCCCTCATTTTTAAGACTAAAATTGTCATTTTATGAATTCACATCAAATAGAACCAACAGGTGAGACAATATATTGGAATCAGCTTTCTTCTGATGGAAGAGATAATAACCTACATTCTTACTCATCAACTTTACAATTATGGGTATGAGAAGTCAGTACAAATTTGAGAAATTATTTACTCTATCTCACTGACACTTACATGAGCAAACCTAAGTTTTAATATAGAATTGGATCTATCAACACAAAGGTTATGAAATGACTTCTATATTATCATAATTTGATGTTACACTAAATAGAGAGCAAAACAGTTCAATATTCTAATTATCATTCCTCAGTGTAATCCATCCAGTGATCATTTCCAATTCAGTCAATAAACTTTAACTTACCCTAGGAGCTTGTATAGTCCTCTGGTTAGAAGCTAATATAAATAAAAAATAAGAATATGAATTTAATAAATGAAATAAATTAAAGCAATGCAATGTTTAATTTTAAGATAAATTGTTCAGGGCTAAAATCAGAGAGTACCAGGGACTCCAATGAAGGAGTTCCAGCTTTGATAGTCTATTCAGAAGTGCAAAATATTCTTGATTATATGCATTGATAGGAGAAAGTGAAGCAAACAACCCACCTACATCAGATAAGAAACATGCACATCCTCTCATACTGGCATTCCATCTCTCCCCCAAATCAGCCACTTGCCACATTTCTTGGTGGCAAATGCTGTCATCCACTCGCTCGGGGCTCCATCTCTTCCTATTCCACCCAGCCACACAAAGAAGGTGGCAATAGCTGGTCTCCCCTCCACTGCCTGTAGCTCTCTGTTCTTGTTCTTTGTAGCCCAGTCTTTTTCTTTTTTCCATCTTTCCAGTTTTCAATGCTTTAAATAGCTAAACAAACTAAATATGCAGATCCCTCTGAATTTAAAGAGTTATTCTAGGCAACTAGTTCCAGCCACAATCAAGCCTTCCCCTACATAATTCCTTCTTAGCTTTCTAACTTGTCCTTTCCTCTGCTTGGATTAGTTAATAAATATGAAAGGATGTAGGGCATGGAGAGAGTGACAGAAAGGAAAAGAATTTTTCTAGTTGTGTAGGAGAGAAGAGATAAGTGTCTTATGAAACCCAAGAGAGAAGGCCCCAGAGCAGCTAAAGCCAGTGCCTCATACACAGAGTCCTACAGACCTGAAAACACAGACAAGCAACATCCCCTAACTCATTCAGTACAAGGGATATCCTAGTCTAGTATCTCCCTACTATTCTTTTTCTATAGAATTCTCCACCATTCTCTCAGTTCAAGAAGTCTTAACTTCTTACAAGAATATTAAAGCTCAAACATGCAAATAGCAACAACAGAATAAATAATATAGTTGAACAAGAGATGGGAGCAAAACAGAATCATGCAAATTGAACTCAGTAACAGGGAAAGAATATGTGTTAGGACTGCCAGAATCCTACTGCAATCAGCACTGGAATGGCTTGTTAGCAGACTGAGGCAGGCCTCGGGCTACTTGGATCCCATACTACTTATTTAATATCACTTTCCCACCCAACTCTGCAAAGCATCTAGAGCTGATAGAAAATGGGGAGAGTTCTGAGCCAAGGTCGGCCAATCTGTGGGCTAGCCTGACAAGGCTCAAATAAGAAAGTAGAGCTGACTAGCCGGGTAAGACTATCATTCCCACTGGAATCCATAAGAAGGAAAATAGAAGAACTAGTAAGTTGGTGACGAGAAAGGAAGGTGAAAAAGTAAGAGAAAGTAAGCAAGGAGGAGCTGAAAGCTTATAGCTACAAGCAAGAAAAGCTATCAGAGATAAGACATGAATAGGATGAAAAATAAGGACATAGAGGAAAGGCTGAGCTACCTGGCTAACAGGTGAAGAAGGAAAGACAGAATTCAATAACCACAACTGACAGAGAGGCACCAACTAACTCCTGCTGCTAGAGGAAGGATAGAACATGCAAGGACTCAGTACTCAGTGATGTAGGTGCTAGATCCTTCCAGCTGCAGCACTTCAGCCTGGCTGAATCTGGGAGGCCTAGTTCTGTGTCTACCCTCAAGCAATCTCTGTCTCTATTAGGGCCACGAACCTCCCTCACTGTGGAGGCCCTGGGGGAGTGGCTTGTTCCCTGTGTCCTACCATGAGAGCAACCTCTTTAAAATAGCATGAAGTGAAATGGGTTGGCCACATCCCATTCAGCAGCTGCCCAATAAGCCAAACAGAATACGAATTTTGACAGGGACCAGAAAAACAGACCTATAGACAATTGACTTCAACTAAGCCGTGTGCTATACCTAAGTTTTATAAAGGAAAAGACAATTGAACAGCTATCTAAATTTCTGATTGGTAATATAAAGGGCCAGAGACAATATTTTATATTTTTTGAGCTCATAGGTAAGTTTATCAGAAATTAATATTAAGAACAGCCAAATGACTTCTCCCTTTCCCCATAAATGCGCAAAGAATAGCTCTAAGTTCCAACTCTCAGGTGCAAGGAATGTCACATTTGGCTAGCCCATTCTGAAAATGAAGATCTATGAAGAATATCGGTTCAAAGGGACACCAGTCAGTTGTGATCCCTCTAAGAGGATAAAACAAAACAGTGCAGAAGTTAATTTTGCCTGAGTTAATCCTGTCCAATATGGATGCAACTCTTGAGACAAAAGAATGATTATGATGATTTGCTGCTATCATGAGCCTAGACATAAGCAGCCATAATTATTTTTTATGTTCTATATGAGCTTATTTGCAATACTTCTTCATTTATTGTTCTCTTTCTGAACACATCTGACCATGACATAAATATATTTCCAGGTTTTTAATTTTTCAGAAACATATTTCTAGCAATTCCATATTTACCTTTCTTCAACAATGGACAAGAAAATATATCTAGAACATGAATCAATCTCTCTCTCTCTCTCCCTTCCTCCTTCTTTCCCTCTCTCCTCTCTCCAAAACATGATCTATCTATCTATCTATCTATCTCTCATCTATTGATAGATGTTCTGCTTTTGGATCATTCTAAAATATTTCAGATGCTACAGTAAATATGGTTATGACTGCTATGAAGCTAATTTGTATAAAAACACTATTATATTCCCTTATATTTAACTGGCAATAGATTTTTAAAAATGAACAGGTATTGACCATTATAAATAATGGAAATAAGCACCACAAATCAACAATAAACCCAATTTCAATGAACGTACTTAGCTCTTTCTAATCTTTTATATACTCTCACATATTCTTCCTAACCCCTCATCTTACTTTATAAAATTAAAATGCTTCCAGTAAGAAGGCAGAGGGAGGGGGATGGGGGGGAGCCAACACAGTTAAAAAACAAGGACCTAGAAAGTGGAAATCAAAATCCCACTCTTCAAAGTTAACGATTAAGGCTACAAATTTAAATTTATAAATAATGAAAAATAGTTAAAATCCTCATAGAGAAATTAATTCACTCTTAAGAGAGAGCTTGGGTTTTTAAAACAACTGAGGATTTTATCACATTTAAATCAAGACACACTCATTTTTAAAACAGTACATCTGCAATGAGTAAAACGTATTTTTGAAACATTTACACTTTTTATTTCCCAATACAAATGCTCAATTTTGCAACCTTAATGTTACATATATTTACACAGTCAGATCATATAAGCAAGACACATGAATCCTCCTAGTCTACCACATTATCTAAAGAGTGACTTTCCTGTACCTTTCCTCTTCTTGCCTCTCAACTGACCGAAGGCCTCTCTCTGCACTCTGGCATCAGAGAAGTTGATTTGAAAAGTTAATTTAGGATATTCTCAAAATCAGTAAAATTGGTCTAAATTCTTAACTTTATACATATAGTATTTTATACAGTGAGCTGCAATAAAGAAATATAATTTTGGAGTATTTGTAGGAACCTCACTTTCATTTTAATTTTGATTTACCACTAGAGTGGTTTCAAAGGGGTGTAGGCGATGGGGCGTGGGGGAGCAAGGTCAAGAGGTCAGCTAGACAAGGGTTTGCTTTGGGAGAACTCCCCCTCTAGGCAGCATCTCCAGACCTGATGGGACTGTGCATCAGTCTTTGCCAGACCTGGAGCAGTGTGGGAAGTAAATGGGGCAATCCAGATAGTGAGGGAAAAATAAGAGCACAGTGCTGGCCATCAACCAAAGACACCAGAGATTCCTTCAGCAGAGCTAAGTGGCTGCTGCAGGTCATCAGGTATTCATAGGGAGCAACGCAATCAGTGGAGCCATCCCTCAAGAATCAGACCTATGGTGATTGGAGACTCAAGGGAAATAGAATATATGCCCACATTAAAGATTTCAACATATTTATCATAGATATTACGTGAATACCCTCTGCATTAGTTTTTTTTTTTTTTTTTTTTTTTTTGACAGGGCTCTTGCTAAAGTTACCCTGGCTGGTCTCAAACTTGGAATCTTCCTGCTTCAGCCTCCCAGTTATCTGGGATTATAGGTGTGCACCATTGTGCAAAGCTTTTTAGGTCTTAATTGTGTTTTTTGGATTCATATGGCATGTAACAAAAATTTCATTGAGAAAATGTCAAAATTTATGAACACATAAAATAAAGATAGGTAGACTTTAGTTAAGTATTTGAATTGTTTATCTGATAAGCCTTAATTAAAGGGTAGCAGAAGTATATAAATGAAGTAAATCCATTTAGCAGTCACCAAGAATTAAAGTTCGGAAATAAAGGTGTAATTTCTTTGAAAGTATCATACAAATGATATGGGACATTTCTTGTTTACATAATTCTAGTTTTGTATTAATTTTTAGAAAATACAGTAAAGTTCATCAAAAGCAAAGCAGAAACACTGAATTTTTTACCCCATTAACTTGTAATTTTTTTATTATTTTGATAGGTGGTGAAGAATTTGCTTTATTTCATAAATAAAAGCAGACTTTATTTTGGTACTGGGGGTTGAACCCAGGGACATTCTAACTTTGAACTGCATGTACCCCCAGCCCTTCTTATGTTTTATTTTGAAACAGGGTTTTGCTAAAATTGCTAAGGCTGGTCTCGAACCTGCAATCTTCCTGTCTCAGCCTTCCAAGTACTGGGATGACAGGTGTGTGCCACTACATCTGATACAGATCTTTGTGTGTGTGTGTGTGTGTGTGTGTGTATTTTTTCAAAGTATATTCTTTCTATATGTATATGTATTTTTATTCAAAGTAAGAATTTATGAAGAAACCTGTTATTTAAAAATTGGCCAATTAAGCCGGGCATGGTGGCGCATGCTTGTAATCCCAGCATTTGGGAGGCTGAGACTGGAGGATCTGGGTTCGTGGCCAGCCTCAGCTACCTAGTGAGGCACTCTGCAACTTAGTGAGACCCTGTTTCCAAATAAAGAATAAAAAATAGGGCTGGGGGTATAGCTTGGAGGTAGAATGCCCCTGAGTTCAATCCCCAGTACTGCAAAAAAAAAAAAAAAAAAAATTAAAAAATTAAAAAAAATTGGCAAGCCGGGCGTGGTGGCGCACGCTTGTAATCCCAGCATTTGGGAGGCTGAGACCGGAGGATCCGGGTTCGAAGCCAGCCTCAGCTACCTAGTGAGGCACTCTGCAACTTAGACCCTGTTTCAAAATAAAGAATAAAAAATAGGGCTGGGGGTATAGCTTGGAGGTAGAATGCCCCTGAGTTCAATCCCCAGTACCGCAAAAAAAAAAAAAAAAAAATATTGGCAAATTAAATACCATTATTAGGAAAAAAAATGAAGCCAATTCCATATACTAACAATTGATTTTAAGAGTAATAAAATACTAAAGTTAAAAACTCAATGCTTTTATTATATTGGTTTCAACTAAAAATGTTTTAAAGGCATGTCCTGGAAGTCACTGCTCTATTAATTAAAAGTGACACATTTTGATTTTCAATTCCTGTCTCCTTAGGGGTGCACATGTTTGTAAACAGTGTACAAGAAGAGCAGCAAGTGACAAATAGGTCTCTGAAAAAGAGCTCTATAATACAATAATATAATAATTAAAAATCCTTTTTTATTCATTAAAATGTATTCCTCAAAGACCTTAATTTTAATTAGTATAAAATACTATACATTCTAATACATAAGGCCATGTTATTTTAAAGTAGTTTATAATCCAAAATTTTCATTGATTCATATGCCTTCTGCCCTTGTTAAATTACACTCATTTCAACTGTATTTTCTCATTTCTTGGAGTTATCAATACATTTCTGGAAGAACAAATTAAACACATTTTTTCAAGTTAGATATCAGAAATTCTTAGCATAGGCTAAGAAAAATAGATTGACTTACCCACAAATTTCATATAAACTAGTCCAAGTAATTCTGCTAGAGCTATGATACCCAGACCTGAAATCAGAAGAGGGCCATGCACTGGTATACATGCTGTAAAAACAAGTGAAATTTTATATTAGAAATGCCTAGAAAGTAACTACATTTTTTTTTTTTTTTGGTACTGGGGATTGAACTTAGGGGCATTCTACCTCCGAGCTATACCCCCAGCCCTATTTTTTACTTATTTTGAAACCGGGTCTCACTAAGTTGCGGAGTGCCTCACTAGGTAGCTGAGGCTGGCGGCAAACCAGGATCCTCCGGTCTCAGCCTCCCGAATGCTGGGATTACAAGCGTGTGCCACTACGCCCGGCTTAGAAAGTAACTACATTTTTAAAAGACATCACCAATAACTAATAACTTCGAGTATTAGGAGAATAATTCTTGTTCTAGTAATCAATAAAAATTACCTAAAATACAGTGAACAAAAATTATATTTATTACCTCAGCCAGTGAAATAACTCCAAATTATTATTTAAACAAGATTAATGAAAAAAATGTGTAAAACATGAGGTTCCAACCAATTGGAGCAAGGTTATTTAAAAGCGTTTTTCCACAAATATGGGCACAATAATTTGGCTGCTGGAATAGTCAGCCCACAAGCCACATATGGCCAACATTCCTGTAGCAATGTGAAAAACACTATTTTCACTGGAAGAAAAATGAGAGTTAAAAGAGAAGCTCATAACACCAAATGCTGGCAAGTATGTGGAGAAACAGGAAGTCTTATCTGCTGGTGGTAGTAATGCAAAGTGTTGAGCTTACCAGTTTATTAAGACACTAACCATATCTTAACATACAATCCAGAAATCGCACACCTTTGTATTGACCCAAGTGGAGCTAAAAATATATGCCCACACAAAAACATGCACTTGGATGTTTATCAGTTCTCTCTGTCTCATCGCTAACAAGTAATGAGCTATCAAACTATGAAAAGACATGGAGGACACTTAGATTTATTCCAGCTCTGAAGACATCATGGAAAATGCAAACTATGAAGAGGGTAAAACTATCCTGTATGCAGCATTTGGGAGGCTGAGATCGGAGATCTGGGTTCACGGCCAGCCTCAGCTACCTAGTGAGGCATTCCACAACTTAGTGAGACCCTGTTTCAAAACAAAGAATAAAATATAGGGCTGGGGTGTATCTCAGAGGTAGAATGCCCCTGAGTTCAATCCCCAGTACCGCAAAACAAACAAACAAAAAACAAAACTACCCTGTATGGTACTACAATGTGGAATAAATGTCATTATACATTTGTCCTAGCCATCAAATATGCACACCAAGAGGAAATCATGATATAATCAAATGTATAACACCAAGAGTGAATCATAATATAATTTTGGGTGATAATGATGTGTTGACATTGGCTCATCGATGTTGACACATGTGCCACTCTAGCGTGGGATGCTGAGGGCAGCTGTGGCTGAGTGGGTATATGGAAGGCACGGGAGAGTATGAAACTCTGTACTTCCCATTCATTATTGCTATGAACTTCAAAGACTGCCCCCCCCCCAAAAAAGGGAGGAGGAGAGAGAGAAAAGAAAAGGAAGGAGAGGAGAGGGAGAGGGAGGGGGAGAGAGAAAGAGAGAAAATAAAAGAAAGAAGAGCTCTGTCCAAGAGAAACCCAAACCAAGACCATAGAAGGATGGGACTCTTACCCATGATGCAGAGACATAGTCCAACCACAGCAAGTACATAGCCCAGCACCTGAGTGATCAGTATGGCAATGGTGAAGGAGGTCATTCCAAGAGCTGAGGGAAGGAAAGGACACAGAGAAGCATGGTGTGAATCTTGTGGAAGAAGTCACTCCTACTTGCACTGGTGCACCCAAGAGCAAGATCCCATGAATGAGATGGACTACAGTCCTTGTCAGATGGCAGATACTTTCCCAGGGGTTTAACCTTCCCACCGGAGTGTCAGCTCCGCCTCTGCATGCTTGTGCCTCTTACTCATGCACAGTTTCTTCTCTCTCTCTCTCTCTCTCTCTCTCTCTCTCTCTCTCTCTCTCTCTTTTGGACAGAACCATTTTGCAAACATGACTGCAGACATCATGATCTCTATGTGCACATCTAGGAGGGCTGAGATTTTATGATGAACTGGTGCCTTTCTGATATACAGCAAGGCAGAGGGTTCTAAGACCCAATGTTAAATGCGATTTTTTAATATAACACACTTAACAAAACTGGGTTAGTGATTTACTCTTAAAAGGCAGAGAAAATGATACTGATTACAGTTAGAGTGTCCACACTGTCTTCTAAGATTACAGTGTCAAGGTTTGCCAATAACTGAAAAAACAAAAACAAAGCAAATATGTTTCCACTATTTGTGATTTATAACCTCAACTTGTAGAACTAATTTTTTTTTTTAATGCAGAGGGTTGACAAAAGAAGAAAAAAGGTGTGTTTAACACCTATTTGCATTGAGAAAAACCTGAAATAAGAGTATGCAGATAGTCATTAATTATATAGCATAATTTAAAATTACAAAAACTGGCATCAAATACATATGAAAATCAGTTTTCACAAAATGGTTAATATATCAAAGATCTACGATAACCTTTAAGTCAATCTATAAGGGGAAATGTCACTAAAGATATAATGGAGAGTCTTTTAATAAATGGACTTTTGTTGAGTTACTAAAAACATATATGAAAATATTTTCTCCAAACATACTATTTTTAAATAAAAAGGTAGAAAAAAATCATGCTGTAGGAGCAAATACCTACCTGTCATAAACACATTGTACTGAAGTAATATTAATATCCCTGTTGAAATTACAATGAAACCAAGTCCAGAAGCATTCTTTACTGAATATTCTCCTGTTAACAAATAAAAAAATATTTAAAATATTTTCCTTCATACTTCCTATTATTCACAAAGTTAAAGTACTTAATTTATTAAGTGTTTTACTCTCAATAATAGTTTTATAAACTGTGAAAGGTCTGTTTCCCTCAAAATTCACCCAAAGGAGTGATTCTTTTTTCAATTATTTAAGAATTTAAATCTCAGCCAGGCGTGGTGGTGTACCCTTGTAATCCCAGCACTTGTGAGACTGAGACAGGAAGATCACAGGTTCATGGCAGCTTCAGTACTTAGTGAAGCCCTGTTTCAAAATAAAGAATAAAAAATAGGGGTGGGGTATAGTTCGAAGGTAGAATGCCCCTGGGTTCAATCCCCAGTGCCACCAAAAAAAAAATCTAAATGTCAACATTTCAGTTTCAGTACATCAAATCCTTGAGCTGGCTCCAACTCCTTTGCTGCCATGGAGGAATGCAGTGGTCCTCCTCCACCATTCCCTTCATTTGCTGGATTCAATCCACAGTCAAATCCACTCTCTTTCCAGGTGTCTTCTGAATTCTTTCCTTCTCCCCATGTCCTCACTAATTCCTGGTGCAAATGCAGGTGCTGAATTTATGTTGCTAAACATGACACCTGCACAGCAGTCTCCTGAAGAAACCACAATGGTGCTCGGTCGTCAGTCACTGTGTGTCCAGCTGGCTTTGCTGCCCTTACTTCCCACTCACAGTTCATTCCCGGGCACCATGGCCACCTCAGACAGACACATTCCACGTCCATGTCCACTTCCTCCTCTTATCCAGCGACATCTGCCTCCATAGTGGGTTGGATGGCCGCCCTAACCATATGATATCCCTCCCTCCCTGCTCCTAGAACCTGTGAATATTACCTTATATGGTAAACAATATGATTAATTTAAAGATCTTGAAGGAGCTTGTCCTGAGTTATATGGGTGGGCCCTGATCCCAATGTCAAGTGTCCTTGTGAGAGAGGCAGAGAGAGGCTTGACACAGACACACAACACAGAAAAGAGACAGAGGGGAGGAGGTGATATGACCACGGAGGCAGAGACTGGAGTTTTGCTGCCACAAGCCAAGGAGTACCAGGCACTGCCAGCAAATACCAGGAACTGGAAGCGTCAGGGAGTGGAGTCTCCCCTGAGCTTCAAGAGGGACCATGGCCCTAATGATGCCCTGATTTCAGGGTAGACAGAGGGTTTCTGTTGTTTGAGGTTGCTCTGTTTGCCATAATTGGTGAACAAGCCTTGGGAAGCTCCTGCCCGTCCCTGTGGAATGACATTCATCAACCCTGCATGCTCTCCTAGTAACAGTCACTCTTACCTGGGACAAAGAGAATGGCTCCAACGATGACAATCGTGGTGAGAAGTAGTCCAGCAATAAGCAAAAGGATGATTTTCTTATTCGTACAGTTGGATTTATATTTAAGTGCTTAAAAGTAAAACAAAGAATTACCAAACTTAATTATAGTTGAAGCCATTTCTGTAACCTATAAGGTACAGAAACACTAACAACCCACTGTAATTGAATGACCTCTGAGCCACAGCCCTTCATTCCATCAAGTCAACTCATGTCTTTGTCACAAGCCAATGGACACACAGGGTAATGGCAGTATAGATGTGGATGGGAAATATACAGGTGGCACATTATTCCCTGTGTAGTTTATAGAATGAAGTTATGTACCTCAGGCTATCTCAGCCTAGGCATTAATAACTTTCTGGGCTGGGTAAGTGTCTGTGCTGGGGATGTGTACATTGCAGAATGTAGAGTGGAGTCCCTGGATGCTACATTATGAGGTGCCAGTCATAGCTCCCCCAGTTATGTCAATCAGCATGTCTCTAGACACTGTCAATGACCCCTGATGTGCAAAATCACCTCATGTTGACAAAACAACACTGATGCACATCATGCTGATGGGAAATAACTGGCTAACAATATGAGAAACAGAGAACTAAGTTCCGCCTATAAAATTAATGAAACATCTGGAAATCTAGATATTTTGAAAAAGAGAATGAATAAACATTGAAAAAATTACTCCCCTGTGAAATCCTGATGGAGAAAAAAGCTTAAAATTTACAACTAAAATATTTTAATAAAAATAGACTAAAAACTCAACAGGATTCATCACACATGTAAATGTTTCTGATGCTAGGTTTATTGTCAGGTACCCAGTATTTAACTGAGACAATGTGATGAATAAACCTGAAGATATTTTCTTTTACTTTGGTGTTTTGTTTTGGTTAATATTGAAATTAACTGTTCACCAAGAATTTGTTAAAGGCAACCTAAAATCAGACTGAGTAGCAGGAGCTGTGTTATACACACATGGACATTCTCCATGCCGGTAACCAGTGCGTGACTGTCATAAAGGGGAAAGTATTTTAAATGCTATATTTTGCATTTAATGTTCCTCATTTTGCATTTAATTTTACTCTGCTAAAATGAATAAATTAAATATGGTAAGACCAACAAATAAACTGAAATGACTGTGATAAAATTGATGTTTAAGGTATGCTGCAGGCACCTGAGATTCCTCGAATGTCTACCTACTCATGCTCAAGATTATAACCCCAACTCAAGTCTCTTTAGGGGGAGACAGAGGCCTAAGCAACAATCCTTCATGAAACTGAAACCCACATGAGTCACAAAAGACAAATCCACAGTCATCTTTAGAAGGCATCATCTGGCAAGTTACCCAAGTTGTCATTTGATGGGTTATCTCCATCCAGTCCTGGAACTTACATCACTATTACTCAGCCCTATCCATACCTCTTTCTAAGGCACAGAGTTTGCATGGCTTCCCTATTTCAAATACTGACTCAAATCTTTCTTTAGACACATGTCATGCTTTCCATTTTAATCCCATGTATGCTGTTAGCTAAATAGAGTCTGAAAGTTCTGCAAAGGATTATAAAATAGCTGTTTTAAATGTACCCCACAATCAATCAAACATCTATAAGAGACTCTTCCAGGTTTAATTCAATACATAAAGGAGACTCTAAGGTCACAACAATTGCTTTAGAGTACAGTATAAATTCATGCAAAAAGGCTGACTTATGTCACTCTTAACAAAAATAAGACCTTGAGCCCCATAGAAAATTCAACCCCTTAGGCTTAAAATAACTAATATAAGAGAAAAACAATGCCAACAAAAGCAACAAAAAGAAAACGCCACAAACAGCATGATTGGCAGTGTTCTACCATAAAATGGCCTTTACCCTTTGAGTAGAAGTATACTATACTATATAGTTCCTGTTCAACTACAGATATTCAAGGCTATCTTAAACTTTCTCTTAAATTAAGCAGCCATTTCCAACAAATTTATCAGTGGAGTCTACTTAAAATTACACCAGGCAATGAAAGAATATCTATCCATCTCCTTTAGTGAAGTTTTATAAAGAGATTCAATGGGCTCCTTTTCTCTGATCACAGCGGCCTCATTTCAGCAGGCCCCACAGCAAGCATAGGGAAGGCTGTTCGCCAAGTTGCCGATCTCCTCAGGCCCTAGAACCCAATATTCTCGAGGGCCTTTCATTAGTGACCTTTTCCTGTCCTTTAATAAGTGGATTTATCCTTATTTATCACATTTATCAAAACATTAAGTGTGACAACAAAATAAATTCAAGCAATTCCCCAAACACTTAGCATTAAGATAAAAATAATGTAATGTATTCTTAACAGCAGGCTTTTATCAAACTTCCTGGTATGATTTTCTGGCTGCTTAGCCAGACAATCTATGCAATTTAGAAAATCTGCATGCTTTTAAAGATTCCCCTTAGCTAAACTACTAAAATCAATCCATAAAGTCAAGTACATGAGAAATAATAGTATTTACATTTTAACAAAAATTTAGTTTCAACATAATTTCAGATTATATGAAAAACAAAATATTTAAATTGAGCAGGCTACCTCTCAGAAAAATGTTAGGTTGGTTTATTCATTTGCTCTATAGATATTCACTGTGTACAGGGCCTTTTATTGGTCCCAATCAAGAAATAAGTACAAAATTGTTTTATTATTGTTTGTTTATTTATTTATTTATTTACTTACTTATTGGTGCTCAGGATTGAACCCAAGGGTATTCTACTGCTGATTCTACCCAAGGGTGTTCTTTCTGTCCCACCCCCCTTTTGGGGGAGGATTTTTTTGTGTGTGTGTGTGTGGTACTGGGGATTGACTCCAGGGGCATTCTACCTCTGAGCTATATTCCCAGCCCTATTTTTATTTTGAAACAGGGTCTCATTGTGTTGATGAGAGTCTCACTGCTTGCTAAGGCTATCTTCAAATCTGTGATCCTCCTGTCTCAGCCTCCCAAGTACTGGGATTACAGGCATGTACCACTACGCCCAGCTCTTGCTAAGTTGCTGGGGCTGGCCTTGAACCTGTGATCTCTCTACCTCAGCCTCCCAAATACTTGGGATTACGAGTGTGCTCCACAATGCCTGGCTCAGAAAATTACTTTATTAAGTAATAATTGACTGAGCATGATCATCCCATGTGACCATGTGACAGTCACTATTCTACGCACTGACAATGCATAGAAAAGGTGACTGCGAGGTTGCTCTCAAGGCTCCTACATTCTCATGGGTGAGGAAGTGCTTGGAGGTGTGGGTGACAGGGGGGACTACTCCCAGATCTTCTCCAGTTAAATAAAAGGTGAGGGTCTAGCTAGTCTATGAAAGCTCCTTTTTGTATTAAAGCTTTCACATTCACATGAATGAAGCAATAACAGGTCCCCCTTGCCACCTGAACGGATGAGATTTTCTGGTCTCTCTGTGACGGATACAGAACACCCAAAAGATGGAATGCGGCTGAGGCTGATAAATTCTAGAATTTGGGGATAAAATTAAATCTATCATGTCACATTTTCATGACAAAGACTGGATTTGATACACCCATATAGGCCCACATAGACTGCAGTCTACCTAACGAAATCTGGAAATCCAAGAATTCAATGCCTGCTCAAAGACAAGACATTTAAACAGTCCCTAGCCAAGTGATGGGTGAGTGAATACAGAGACAGAAAGGCTTACCCGTGTGATAAAATGCATATCAAATTAGGAATAAATCATAGAGAGACAAGTTGTTTGATTCAATTACTATAGTACTGTTTTCTGTTAACTCTAGGAAAATAAAATATTTTTGGTACGTGTTGAGCTATAAGCCAATATTGTCGTCAATGTAGGATAAAATACATCTGATAATGTTTTAAATCAAATTATAATTTCAAAAATTTAAAGTTATTTAAATTTAAATTTCTATTTTAAAAATATTTAGCACATTCATTTAGAACACACACACACACACACACATACACACACACACACACACACACACACACACACACACATGAAGGCTTTGTGAAATTGCTGCTGGAGAAAAATGAATTGCCAATGATAAACTGGTTGCTTGCCAGAAGGCAAGCAAAATAATTTAATTATAAATTCCATACACTGTCCAACTTGCTCTGATGAAACAATTTTGTCAAGATGAATACTGATTAGACATCACATTACCCATCTATAGGACCTAGAAATCAAAGAGCTCAGGCTTTGTGCGCCAAGTACTTTGAACATAAACAAAGTGGATGTCCAAAAGATGAATCTCTTTTTCCTGGTTCCAAACTTGCCCTGGTCTTGTTTCACAATTTCAGAGTATATGCAAGATGTTGGGATGTCTGCTTTGGAAAGGGTCAAGGAAGTAGCAACTACATTTCTAAAAAAGAGTAAAATGCTGAGCTACAGTTTTACTGAGTTCCTCCTACAATAAAATCAGTGCATAAACACATGATTTAATAACCAAATGTGATCATTACATAGACAGGCCAAAGGGAAAAACACTGGGAGTTCAAGTTTATTGAGGAGAATTCACATTAAACTTTTGTTATTGCCAGGCACAGTAGTGTATGCCTGTATTTCCAGCTACTCGGGAAACTGAGGCAGGAGGTAGCAAGTTCTAGGCTAGCCTAGGGAACTTAGGGAGACTCTGTCTCAAAATAAAAATAAAAATGGCTGGGGATATTCTGGGTTTCAATCCTCAGTAATGTAAAAACAAAACAAAACCAAAAATCTTTGTTATTAAGATGTATTATTTGGGGCCAAGAACCAGGTCACAAAATGATTCTCTGTAATAATTTATATTGGAATATTTTGTCTTCCTAGATAGAAATTTCTAGTGCATCCTAGTATATGTTCTCACTTCTATGGAGTGATCTTTTCTAATCACTAAAGAAATTCTATGTTCTATTACTTCTTTTGAATGTGCTTTCACAGCCTAATTACTTTCAGTATTAAGCTTGGCCTCAAGTCTGGAATTGAGGACTTAGTAGGACCTCAAGGCTGCTGTGATGAAGAAAATTTTCCTTGAATTTCCTGACAATGATTTCCATGGGAACATCTACCTAAGAGCCTCTCAGCAGTAACCAAAACCATTGTATAATAATTTTGGGTAGGGACAAGAAAGAAAAGAAATAAAAGATGCCTAGAATATAGCGTTTCAAATAAATCATATCAGTCCTCACTTTGCATGATTTTGAGATGCATGAATTATAGTTTACCATGAATTAGTTAGATAATACAAGTCCCCTGCTCATAGTTCAATTTTTATTTACCACAACATATTAACCAAGTTCATAAAATATAAACTTCACTGTTATATTTCAGTCCGCAATCACTACGTAAATAGCAGACATGCATCGTGATGAGTGATCAGTCAGGTCACTTCTTTTAAAGACTGCTGGTGGCCAGTGACTGCGTGCCTGCTGTTCAGTTAATGTACAGACAGCCATGTGTGCAGTTGTGTTACCTCTTTGTCTCCAAGTGATAAGCCCACCTGGCAGTTTAAAATGGATTATCAAAAGAGGTAACTGGGCAAGAAAGCCGAAAGAGCAAAGGAAGAAAAGGCGAGAATGCTGGACATGAAATTCAAATAGACCTTAAATGGAAGAATAGAGGAAATAGCTAACTGTAGGAATGCTGGTGCTACTGGCATGTGAGAGACTCAAGATGCAGCTGGAGCAACTCAGCGAAGGTGAATTCACTGGCATGAATGAGGCCAGTGAGGAGGAGGTGACAAAAAAAAAAAAAAAAAAAAAAAAAAAAAAAAAAAGGATGAAGATGTCCCAACGCTGGCCAAAAAAAAAAGAAAGAGAAACTTACATTAAAGGGACTCTCAAAGATATTTCCTGACTTTGAAAATGCAAAGGATAAAATGTTGGAAGCTGATCCAGACTTAGAAAGAAGTCTGATAAATCACCAAGGCATAGAAGAAATGCTTGTTCTGTATCCAAAGTTATACAACCAAAAAACCAGCATTATTCAAACTATGCTTATGAAACACTTTAATTTTCAATGTTTTAATTGACATGTACTATGTATTAGTTTTATAATTTTTTTCATTTTCTAATGCAATGGTTACTGATAGTAAGATTTTTCAATGTTTTGACAAAAAATTTTAAAGTCCATTGTTTAAAAATAGTTTTGCTCATTCATTAGGAAGATTGCTTTGCAGTCTCAGCTTACATGGTAATGTTCCTGGTCTCACAGGTCAGTGTAAAGAACAGGGAAAAAAAAATTCAACCTCACTAACACAAAAATGAAAATTAAAACAAGATGTTTTTCGTCCCTCAAATTAGCAAAGATTAGAGTTATAGTACTGTCAGGACTATGAGGAGAAAGACAGATATTCTCAGCTCTAATAGTAGTAATTGATAAAATCGTTTCAGGAAAACATTTTGGTGGTGTGTATCAAAAGGATTAAAATATCTCTGCTACCTCTAGGCTTACATATCTTTCGCACAGTTACATTCATAGCATGAAAAAAAAAATTGGAAACATCCGTACAATCCATCAAGATGAGAGCTAAGTAAATGACTGTACATCCACAGAAGTAGAGCACAGGCAGCTCTAACAAGATTTCTGAAGACACAGAGGGAGATCAGGATGTGCGAGTCTATCAGCCGTTTGAGTCCATTTATGGTTTGCTTTTTAAAAAGAAAGATAGCAAAAATAAATGAAAATGGAAAGGGAAGTCCAAAGATACTAGAATATACCAATAGTTTCTAGTTTTTAGGATGCCAGATGATTTTTGTTTTCTTCTCTAGAATTTCCTACATTATATAAGATGTTTTAAAAGTGATATGTATTATTTTTTAAAGTCACAAAAAAATTGTAATGTTATTTTGTAAAAATATGACCAAGAGTGAACAGATTCTCTCCTGGTTCATAACATGAAAAATAATGTCACTAATGATAAACGTCTATCAATCCAAACTCAACAAATCACACTAATGAGAAATTATCTCACAGTCTTAAAAACAGTCTGTTCCCTGCCCATATCATGTGACTCAACCCTTAAAGCCTGGGTCTGCCCGCATGGTCATGGCTTTCCCTAATATCAGCAATGACAGAACAGGTCCTGATGCTGTGTTCACCCTGTTCTTGAAATAAAAGGCTTAGAGAAATGCTCAGATAACTTCCAAAGGAAGTCTAGACACTGTCCAGAAGGCAAGAGCTGGCAGATGTCTTCATGTTTGCCACAGGCAGTCCTTTGTTCCCCCCCATTCACCTTTTAGACCAAAGTTGAGAACATCTCTGAAATCACTAGGCATTTCCACAGTGCTATGCATTGGGAAAAGCTCTTAAGTTATATAACAGTCATCTCCCTTCCATTTTTATGTTATCACCGAGGATACATAATCTTCTGAGGAAGAGTAAAATTCATGAAGTACACCACAGGCCAATCTGCCCCAACCCTTGACTTGCTTTCACCTTTCTAAAGTTTACAGAATAATTTAATCAGCACTATCTACTCTTTGCCTGTACAGATGTTTACTTTTCTTTGATGACCATTTCAGGGTGCTATAGGAAGAGTAGGAATAAATCCTACATTTTGAAAGTATAGAAGTTTAGAGTATCACCTCAGAACTTCACTACTTTAGTAAATTTCCTTTACCAAACTGGTATGGAACTATGGTTGAGTGTAAACATTAACCACAGTGCATATAAGCTATTTACCTTGTACTGATGATTCTATACTGTTGCTAAATCTGTGTGCTAAATATACACAGCGCTGAGATTTGCCCTCTGTAGTTTGGTTATGGGACTGTCACAGCAAAGCAAGATCAAAGAACACAGCTCTCTGTGGATGCTTCCTGGAGGGTGGCAGTGCTGTAGTTCCATGGGGCTTTTCCAAGGGTGACCATGGTACAGAGAGGCCCAAACCAGGAAGATGAGCGAGGGGACTCTGCTGCTCCAGAGCACAACACTGTGTCCTATACTACTGGAGCCCGTGCCCTCTGTCTATCAAACAAGATGATGTATGTGGAAGTGTCCTATGACTATGAAAATGCTACTTGAGTTTATGGTGTTGTCATTCTGGTAGCCCCTGCTCATTCTTAAGTGATTTAGAAACAACAAATAAAACAACACCCTCTTAGGAATTAGAAGTGAGCTGCAGCAAAATGTGGGGACCATATATACGTCGAAGAGACTATTAACAGTCAAACTTCATATTTTCATCACAGTAGCACTGCCCTTTATACAATTAGGTAAAACACTTCACTAACATTGCCTCCTAGAAATAACAATTTCATCACTGAAGCATAAATGAAAAATAGAAATGAATACTTACTTAAAATGCCAAACTGTCCCCAGAATAGAAGTATTGCCAAAATTGGAAAAATAACAATAAGAATATTTTCATTTGGAGAAAACCATGAAACTGAGAGAGAAAGAAAACAAAAATCATAATTAATATTTATTATAATTATTTAAATTTTGCCAATGGTTTCAAATGTAGAAATCATAAATCTTACATAGATGCACAATAAAAATAATTAAGACTGTGGAATTAATTTATACACACACATATATATGAAACAAATTACATAATAGTTACTTGTATTACACATTTTAATCAGGAAGCAGAAAGCTACCCTTACCTAAGTGTCTTTCACTTTGCTTCTAACTGATGTTTTATGGAAGGAGGTGGCACAGCACGGTAGCTAAGAACAGAGCTCTGTGGACACATTGCCTGTGTTTGAAACCCAACTCTGATTTACAATCTGTGTAACCTTAGACGATGTCTAACCACCTCTGCTCTTCAGTGTCCTCGACTGTTATGCAGGAGTAACCTAGGACTTACCCCTTGAAGGACTGTTGTTACTATTACACGATTATTATATGAAGCAAAGGTTGGACTCACCAAGTGCTTAATAAATGTTAACTACCATCGTTATATGCTTTTATGTTGAATACCTGTATGTGTAAAGTGCCTAGAACTTACCTTCATGCAACAATGGAAAGACTAGCTCACGGCACCCAGGCGAGGGAGCGTGCTTTCCCACTGTGTCCCTTCCCTCACCATGATTCAGGTGGTTCTACCTTATCTCAAACTGACTGTGGAATAGCACACTTGTTCATGAATAATTAGACTTCAAAGGAATTGTTCACATATAAACATGAAGGGCTTTAGTTAGTAAGGGCACTAGCATTACCTGTCCCTTATAAGGTGGAAATATATCCACACATTGTATATAAGGAGAATTTGTATATAAAGAGAATTGAGATATTAAGACTTCAAATAAGATTTGTTAAGAATTTTTAGAAAATTCAATTTAATTGCATATCATAAACCCTTAAGACTGTAATTTTAGCTATGAGATTTCTTCTCTAACAATAAAGTTGAGTAACACACTGAAAACATTTCCAAGTTTGGCTGTACAGTTTGAGATGTACTGTTTGAAGAGCCCTTTTGAATACAGTTCTAAGCAAGCAGTGGCATTCCTCGGAAATCAACACATTTAAATCCTCCACCGCTCTGCCCTTCAGTATCAGCATGCAGGGAACTTCATGGGCTTTCACTCCACAATGATAGCCATGCATTTTTTCTATTAAGCTTATAATGTTAAGCCTTGATAAAATGCTTACATTAATCTCCAGAATATAATGGCATTATAAATTCTATCTTGGCATTATTAGCTCTTCAGAATCTAGTGTATTGCCCTATCCATAGTAGAGACTCTATACATTTGCTGTTGAAGGTTACAATAGTCATAAGATGGTTTAGTGAGTGAATGGAATATAATTTGTTGATGCTCCTTGGTTGCAGAACTATACTGCGAGAGATGTTTTTACATACACTGAATCAATACTTCAGTTTCTATCTGTATAACTGAACATCATCCTATACCAAAGAAAACACAATTCCATACAGCATCAAATTATACCAGGAAAAAAATTGTGTGCATTTTAATTAGGCTTTCATAACTAATGTCCAAAGGATTTTATAAAAGCTATGTGACCTAATACTATGCTTAACCAATTTATTTTTCTTAAATGACTTCCTCCATTATTTTACATTGAGTTGTGTATGTTAACTATTAAAATCCTCATTATTATCATAAGAAATTATTAAGCACTCCTTATAGTTGACTGAGGAAACTGAGGCACAGTGAAATAAGGATTATGAGTACCTTACTTACCTTTCCATGTCCCAGACTCACTGATATTTTCCCCAACCCACAACCTCCCCTCTCAGATTTCCCAATTTTAATAGGGCTGACACCATTTCTCCAGATGCTCAGGGAGAAAAACTGTAGAGTTCTATTTGACTCCTTGGTTTCTCCCATATCCCACATCTAGTTGGACAGCAAATCCTGCCCGCCATACCTTCAAATATAACCATTATCTGATCTCATGTTCAGGATGAGCTGACATGAAATGTTCATTCACTGACCTCTTCCCCTACACACAAAACCCAGGATATATTAATAGAAACCTATTAATAAAGATGAGTTGTATTCGACCCTGGTCAACTATTCATTTTTAACTTTTTCCACCATAATTCATGGAAAGGAGTAGGTCTTCCTTCTTTAGGCACTAGAAGGTCCAGCATGAACAATGCAGGGCCCCTGAGCTTGAGGAGGGTAAGAGCAGCAAAAGAGACTCTTGGGGGCAGTAAGGGAAGGTTTTTATGGAGAGGAACTGGAGCCTTGGGTGGGAGGGAGACTGTGTGTGTAGACAGGGAGCTGACAAAGGAACAGCAAGCTGAAGGAGCCAAATGATAGTCACTGTGGCTGGAATATAGTGATGCCAGATCACCTGGGGTCTCAAAAGCTTGTTACAGGAGTTTGGGTATTATTCTAAAAGCATGACAAATGACGGGAAGGCTCAAATAGGGAAGGGAATGACTTGACTCATTTAAAACTCCTAGTAGTTATGTGGAGAAGCAGAATCCACCTGAAAGCTACGGCAGCAACTGTGCTTGGGAGGTGGGAGGACCTGACCAAAAATGCTATCCTGAGCTCAGTTTCCTTGTCACATTTGAAGATGTAACAGGGAATTACACCAAGATAGGTGAGCACGGCGGGGATCCTGACACCACCAGCAATGGCTGAAAGAAATGGGGACTTGTACCCTAAAGAAGAATAAACTCGGGAGAAATTCTACAGTATAAAATGCAGTACGTGAGAAATTACAGGAAAGCAAGTCTTAGCTTGACATAAGAAAGAGAAGGAAATACCTGATAATAGACCAAGATCTTTGGGAAATAACAGTATCTCCTCATGCCAAGGCTTTAGGGACAAGTTGGAATGACCAACTACCTGGGTGTAATAGAAGCAACCTGTGAAGTGGACGGCAAGACAGACTAGATGATTGCTTGATGATTCCAGGATGCTATGCAGAAATAAGTAGACACAAGAGGGCATTTCAAAGATGGAAAGCTCAGAGAACAGGACAAAAATATTATTATCTAAGTGATTCTTACTTGGAGATTATTAGAATTACCTGGGGGTTATATCCTCTCCCCCCTTAGTACACTCTCAAATTTTCACATGTTCCCTGATGGTAAGTATGAGTGGTAGGGGAGATACCCAGGATACTCAGTTCAAAATCACTGCTGTAGATTTCTGCTGGAGTATAGCTGCTGTCACTGACATGAAATGTTACCTTTCTCTCTAATTTGTTATGGTGGAAAATTTGAGAATATGGAACTGGACATTAAGAACCAATTGAGATGCTGAAGAAAAAAAAAACTCAATGATTTACATAAAACCACTTAAATGTCCATTAAGCTCTTGATTTGTTATGGTAGTTGTCAGAGGACAACTGTTGTTCACACGGGGAATGTGAGACAAGAAACTTCTCAGATATCCCTTTTGGCTCTGAATTTCTATGGCACTAAGAAAATGAATTATGCATAAAATGGACTAAAAACATTATTGCTATCTTTCCATCACAGGATTAGGAAGAATAGCCCAAGGGCAATCATACTCTTACTCTATCCAAGCTATGGCTGACATCTCTGTCCATCACTCCCACCCCCCACCCCCAGGCTCCCATTCCTGGTCAGGAAGAGTGGCTCCCAGGAAAATGAAATTACCAGTGGAAAGGCCAAGAAATGATGTTAAGAGGCTGTGGTGTGTGAATGAGTGTGTAACTTTTTCTCCCAAGGCTGAGTGTAATTAAAACCCAGGATTTCATTTCTCTTATCTCTGTGTTCAAAACTAGGATAACCTGAAAAGGTAAAGGGACCACTCTGATCCACTAAAGACATGTCTCCTCCAACGTATGCACACAAACCTCTACAGAGACCATTAGTTCTCACAAAAGAAGACCACAACAAAATTTACAACTCTAAAATTCAAACCAAATTTTTACTTGATGTTTTAGGACTCTAGTGGCTTTTCAGATGTGTCAATTTGACTAGGCTACAGTGCCAAACCAGAATTCTATGGTGGCTCCCTAAGCCCCTGCACCCTGACATTCATGTCTTGTGTAATTTCCTCCCCTTGTCACCAGATAACGATTTCATGGTAATAAATATTATAGGATGGTAATCTCTCTCTCTCAATTCTTGCTTCCTGATTAGAATAATTTCAAACAGAAAGCACAATAGGGAATGTAAGAGGTTTCTTTAGGAAGTGGGGGCACAGGAACAAAAGAAGGCCATTATAAAGGGAGTTACAGAGCCAGGCGTGGTGGCGCACGCTTGTAATCCCAGCATTCTGGAGGCTGAGACCGGAGGATCCGGGTTCGCGGCCAGCCTCAGCTACCTAGTGAGGCACTCTGCAACTTAGTGAGACTCGGTTTCAAAATAAAGAATAAAAAATAGGGCTGGGGGTGTAGCTCGGAGGTAGAATGCCCCTGAGTTCAATCCCCAGTACCGCAAAAAAAAAAAAAAAAAAAAAAAAAAAAAAAAAAAAAAA
>PVLC010002427.1:58599-115094 GCA_004027655.1 Graphiurus murinus | reverse complement strand
TCCTCCTCCTCCTTCTCCTCCTCCTCCTTTACCTCCTCCTCCTCCCAACTGAACAACATTGAGACCAGTTCTCACAGCTCCTTACCCATTTGCTCACTTACTCATTTACTCAGTGGAGATTTAGTGAACACCTGCCCACTTGCCAGTCTTGTGACTGAGGTGGGAGGGCAGCAGGGAGCAGGACAGATCAGCCCTGCCCTGAGGAGCTCCCATCAGTTTACCTGGACCAGTGAGGAACCCGGGGTGGGTGCTCCTGGCACGTGAGCCAAGAGGAGCAGCTGGCTGGAGGAGCAGAGGGAGATGAGATCGGCTGGGTACAGAGCAGTAACTGGCTTGTCCTGAGACCAAGCCACCCTCTTGTCTCCAGAATCCTGGTTTTTGGGTCTTCAGTGCCAAGACTCTTAAAATAATCTAAACAAACAAACAACCCCCCCCCCCCCCAGGAGCATAGTTCTGCCAAAGGGAAGAGAGAGAGGCCGTTCAAAACTTTCTAGCCGGGCGTGGTGACACACACTTGTAATCCCAGCATTTGGGAGGCTGAGACCGGAGGATCTGGGTTCTTGGCCAGCCTCAGCTACCTCGTGAGGCACTCCAAAACTTAGTGAGACTCGGTTTCAAAATAAAGAATAAAAAAAAATTAGGACTGGGGTGTAGCTTAGAGGTAGAATGCCCCTGAGTTCAATCCCCAGTACTGCAAAAAAAAAAAAAAAAAGACTTTCTTTCTCCCCCCACCCTCTCCCTCAGATTGCCACTGCTCGGAAACTGACTGTCCATCTGCGCCCTCCTGCCTCCTGTGACCTCGAGATCTCTCTGCGGGGGGTCAAGCTGAGTCTGAGTGGAGGAGGGCCTGAGGTGGGAGTGTGGGACCCTGGGAACCAGAGGGAGACTGGGGGTGGGGTGGGGGGGGAGAGGGCCTGGCCTAGGGGCAGGCTAGTAGGGATGTCCAGCAGGTGGGGGACAGGAGTGGCCATAGACGTCCTCTGTCCAACTTAGGATGCCTCTGCCAATCTCTGCTCTAGTTCCAGCGCTGCAGCCACTTCTTCCAGATGAAGAACATCTCATTCTGTGGCTGTCACCCTCGCAACAGCTGGTGAGAGCTTTACCCTCTCCCCCAGGTCCCACAGGGGAGGGCTGCCTATATTCCACTCCCCAGCTGCACCCCTGAGAGCTCCACCTGCACCCATTGATGCTCATTGTGAGCTGGATTCTGGAGACATGGATCAGACAGGCCCCCATCTGGTCTGGATGGGGAAACACAGATGCCAGAGTGTTGTGGGTGGTCTGGTGGATGTTCGAATGGGCACCATAGGCAAAACTGTGAGGTTAGGCTTGTCCTTTCCAGACACAGCAAGGCAAAGCTTAAAAGACAAACAGGTAGCCAACGTGGTGGCGTATACCTGTAATCCCAGTACTTAGGAAGCTGAAAAAGGAGGATCACAGGTTCCAGACAAGCCTTAGCAATTTAGCGAGACCATGGCTGAGGGTATAGCTCAGAGGTAGAATGGCCCAGGGTTCAATCCCCAGTACCAAAAAAAAAAAGAGCTGGGCCAGGGGCAGGTGGGACCTGGGTGCTTAGCTGCAGAGGCCAACCTACAGGGTGATGTCACCTGAGCAATAAGCAGACAGTGACCCACACACAGTGGAGACACAGGGACCAGTCACAGATGCAGTGCATCGGGAGTTCAGGAGGGAGGCCTGGAGCAACTCCTAACTGAGACCATGAAGCAGACAAAATGACCAGGCAGAGGAGGGCAGGAAGAGCTGCCATGGAGGAGCAGTGGGTCGTGGGGCTGCTGGCTTCCTCCCCAGGCACAGACCCTTTACCATGGGGCCCAGAATCCTAGATGAAGGAGAGAGGAGGAGGGCCCAGAGGACTGGAGGGAGCAGGAACAGGAGGTCCTCAGGGCAGGTGGGGCACAGAATGGACACATTACTGCCAGGGCTGAGGCTGGAGCTAGGTATCAAGAATGCCATGGAGGTCATTGGGACTCTTGTGTAATGAGCATGAGGATGGCTAGAAGATGGGTGAGTGCAGTTCTGCATCTTCTCCACTGAAGAAGGAGGTGGTTGAGATGCTGCTCAGAGGGGTGAGGGCCAGGAGCCAGCACCAAGGCTCAGGCCAAACTTGGGGAGCCCTGGAGCCTCAAGAAGAGTGGGCTGGGGTGGCACTGTTAGGAGACCAAAAGAAAAACCTTATTTCTCATCTGAGGGAAACCGTGGGTACCACGAGCTTAGGCCTGTGGGCTGGATGCTGGCCCAGCCGTGATTCCATGGAAGAAAGAAGGTCTGGTGGGGTTTGGGGTCAAAATGAGGAGCTGCTTCCAGGCCCAGACCCTCCTAATGTTAATTGCTTCAGAGTCCAGCCCAGTCCCTCACATGCGAAGCACTAAGGAAATTGTGTTAGGCGGATGGTTAACTTGGATCATTGTGAAGCAGGTAGAAGATCAGAAATGTACTTGGGTGGCTGGGCGTGGTGGCACATGCTTGTAATTCCAGTACTTGGGAGGCTGAGACAGAAGGATCGCAAGTTCGAAGCCAGCCCTGGCAACTTAGTGAGGCCCTCTGCAACTTAGACTCTATTTCAAAATAAGAAATAAAATTGAGTTGGGGGTATAACTTGGAGATAGAATGCCTCTGGGTTCCATCCCCAATACCAAAAAAAAAAAAAAAAAGTACTGAGTGTGCTATGTTTCAATGAGGTAGGGATGTGTGGTGCTAAGATCACAGGCTGCCTCCTGTATCTCCAACACTGCCATAGACTGGCTCTGTGTCCTAGAGCAAGATAATGAACCTCTCTGTGGTTGGCTCTCTATCAAGACACCTATCTCAGCTGGGTGTGGTGGCACACGCTTGTAATCCCAGCATTTGGGAGGCTGAGACGGGAGGATCCGGGTTTGCGGCCAGCCTCAACTACTTAGGCTACTGAGTGAGGCCCTCTGCAACTTAGTGAGACCCTGTTTCAAAATAAAGAATAAAAAATAGGGCTGGGGGTGTAGCTCGGAGGTAGAATGCCTCTGGGTTCAATCCCCAGTACCGCAAAAAAAAAAAAAAAAAAGACATCTATCTCATAGGGCTTTTGTGAGACTGACTTATTTGGTTTAATAATATAAAGTACGTAGGATGGGCTGGGTGTGGTGGCGCATGCTTGTAATCTCAGTACTTAGGAGGCTGAGACCGAAGGATCCAGGTTCGCGGCCAGCCTCAGCTACTTAGTGAGGCTCTCTACAACTTAGTGGACCCTGTTTCAAAATAAAGCATACAAAATAGGACTGGGGGTGTAGCTCAGAGGTAGAATGCTCCTGGGTTCAACCCCTAGTGCCACACACACAAAAAAAGTATGTAGGATGGTACTATAGTAAACTTAGTAACATCTAAGCGCTAGCCATCATTTTAATTACTTGAGACAGGCCTTGTAATATATTTGTGGACAATAAGCCCTATTATCCTGGCAATGAGGCGACTGTGTGGCTTCCCATCTGTGGAACCACAAACCAGAAGTTGTGGGGCAGTGGATCATATTGGCCCAGTGTCAGGGGTGGGGTGGGCTAGAAGAGTGAGGATCTTTACTAATGTCTTGGAAGAAGAGGAGGAGTAAAGCAGTAAAGGCTGAGTGACCCATCCAGAAGGGCTGAGGTGCTTCTCCAGTTGCAGTGAAAGGTAATCCAAGTGGGTTTTTAAATTTATTTTTTAATTTGGGTTTTTTTGTGTGTGTGTGGTACTGGGGATTGAACCCAGAGTCATTCTACCTCCAAGCTACACCTCCAGCCTGATTTCTCTTTTTTTTTTTGGTACCGGGGTTTGAACCCAGGGGCATTCTACCTCCGAGCTACACCCCCAGCCTTATTTTTTTATTTTTTGTTTTTGAAACAGGGTCTCACTAAGTTGTGGAGAGCCTCACTAAGTAGCTGAGGCTGGCCGCAAACCCGGATTCTCCAGTCTCAGCCTCCCAAGTACTGGGATTATAAGCGTGCATCATCACCTCCGGCTCCAGCCTGATTTTATTTCTTATTTGGAAGCAAGGTCTCACTAGTTTGCTGAGAGTCTCACCAAGTTGCCAAGGCTGGCTTCAAACCTGTGATCTTCCTGTCTCAGCCTTCCAAGTACTAGGACTACAGGCGTGCACCACAGTGCCCGGCCTGAGTGAGTTTTAAAGATAGGGTGATATCCAATTCTGGGGCCTGGATGGCCCACAAAGGAGGCCTGAGCTAGGCGGGGCCTGCTCCTCTGTCCTGGGCTGTCTCTGGGCCTGGAGGCTGCCAGGCTCTGCCCAGCCATCAGGAATTAACTCATTAGCTCCTTTGGGTGCCCTGCACAGTGCTTGAACTGGGATTCCAAGAGGTCCCTTCAAATCTGGGCATCATGTGACCTCCGTAGTGCTATTCCCTACAGCTCCCAAGCCAGTTGTTCTGCCCCTTCTCTCAGACCTTTTGGGGGTGCTGGAAGCTGAGTCAGTGCTCTGATGGCCTCTTCACTTCCTGCAGCTATTTCGGCTTCATCACCAAACACCCCCTGCTGAGCCGCTTCGCCTGCCATGTCTTTGTGTCCCAGGAGTCCATGAGGCCAGTGGCGCAGAGCGTGGGGTGAGTGGGATCCCAGGTGGGCAGGGAGGCATGTGGGAAGGAGAGACAGGTGCACTGCCACAGGGTGGGGGGCAGGGCATCATGGTGGGAGAGTCAGGAAAAGGCAGAGTGGTGTGGATGGAACAGCTGGGGGAGGCTGGGGCTGAGGATGGTGCCTCTCCGCAGCCGCGCCTTCCTGGAGTACTACCAGGAGCACCTGGCATACGCCTGCCCCACAGAGGACATCTACCTGGAGTAGCCGCCCACTGCCCTCGGCTCCTGCCCTGCCTGCTGCCCCAGGGCAGCCAGAGCTGGGGTGTCTTGAGGCCACCATGGCTTTGGCAAGGACTGGATTAGGGGCACATGGGACCTTAAATTTGCGGGAGTCTCTGGGCTAGGAATTCTTATCCTCAACCCCCAGGGCAGGGCTGTGGGGGGGCTGGAGAGAGTGGAGCCCTGGCCCCCCACTTTTCCTCTGATGTGCCCTTCCTGATGCCCCCCCCTCCGCTCTGTCCCTCAGCCTCCCTTATTTTCTCTCCTCTGTCTCATGCCCCTTTCTGTGCCTGCAGACCTTGCCCTTTGCCCTCTACTCTGGGTCAGAGCTTGGGGGTGCTGATGAAGATGAGGCTAGAGATTACTGGTGATGTCAGCCCCTCAGTGATCCCCTCCTGCACCTCCCCTGTGATTTATAAAGGAATTTTAATTTTTATAGTGAATCTCAAGGGATCATCCCATCCTTGACCACAGAGACAGAGGGACGCCCCCTGCCCCAGGGAGCTGGGGGGAAGCAGGGAGGGCTCCTGAGAGCCTTGGGCGCCTAGGAGTGGCTCTAGATGCTCCCCCGAAGCCCCTTGCCGCTAGGAGGAGGGTGCCCGTCGCCCTCGAAACATCCGCTTTGCCGCTAACACCCCTGCAGTCCAGCGTGTATCTGCCCTGCGTGCGCTGCACGCCGTGTACATGGGCCCCGCCCATGGCCTCAATAAACTCTGCTTGGTGTGACCCTGGCTGTTTCTAAGGGGGGCCTGAGGTTGGCCAGCGCCCGGGTGCTGCCCGAGGTGGCAGTGACCCGGGACACGGGGTTGTGGGAGTCCAGAGAACTCTTTAGTACTTTCTGAAGTAGTGCAGGCCCCCATCGCTGCTTCGCTGTCCTAGGGCCTCCTCAGCCTCTGTGTCCAGGCCCCCAAGGAGATTGTCTCCAAAATACACTTGAGTGGCCCCCGAGGAAGCTGACACCAGAGAGAGGGCACTTGTGGCTGCCCGCAGTGTCCTTCCCACCCAAGCGCTGGGAAGTGGTGCAGACTCCTTGAAAAATAATCTATTTAGATCTTTAAAATGGTATTTATAGAATTCTCCAAGCTGGGCGTGGTGGTGTAGGCTTGTAATCCCAGTACTTGGGAGGCTGAGACTGGAGGATCTGGGTTCGAGGCCAGCCTCAGCTACTTAGTGAGGCCCTCTGCAACTTAGTGAGACCCTGTTTCAAAATAAAGAATAAAAAACAGGACTGGGGGGCGTAGCTCGGAGGTAGAATGCCCCTGGGTTCAATCCCCAGCACTGAAAAAAAAAAAAAATTCTCCACAGGCCAGATGCGGTGGCACATTGTAATCCCAATACTTGGGAGGCTGAAACAGAAGGATTGCATATTTAAAGCCAGCCTCAGCAATTTAGTGAGACCTTGTTACAAGATAAAAAGAGGAAAAATGGCTGGGGTGTAGCTTGGAGGTAGAATTCCCCAGTGCAAAAAGAAATAAAAGTTCCCCACAGAAAGCCAGAAGAAAATAGGTGATTCTTTCACTCTGCCCTCAGATGACTGTAGGTACCACACAGCTTTTCTCTCTGGACCCCCTGGGTGATCCCAAGCTCCAGGGAAGTCTGGGTGTGGTGGTAGGTGGGCAGGTCTGAGGTTCTGAGGCAGCTAGAGGAAGGCAAGTGAAGTTAAGGGATGTGTGAAAGTTACTTTGTTACTCAAATGTTGCCTTGGTGAGCCAACTAGCAGAAAAATAAAGTCAGTGTGGCCTTAGGATATGACATCACAAAGTGATCTGAGTGGATGTGCTGAGGCCCCAGCGATTGGTCAGGACACAGAGCAGTTGCTCCATGGAATTGCACTTTTTTGGGGGGGGGGTACTAGGGATTGAACTCAGGGGCATTCTACCTCCGAGCTATACCCCCAGCCCTATTTTTTATTCTTTATTTTGAAACCGAGTCTCACTAAGTTCTGGAGTGCCTCACTAGGTAGCTGAGGCTGGCCGAGAACCCGGATCCTCTGGTCTCAGCCTCCTGAATGCTGGGATTACAAGCGTGCGCCACCACGCCCGGCTGGAATTGCACATTCTTATCCATCATTCCAGAACATCCCATGTGTCCAGAAGCAAGGAAGAAAAGCAATTTTCTGCTACTTAGCATTGTAAAGAGGCAGATAGCACCCCTGGGTGTGTGCACTTGAAACCCGCACCCCAATGCAGTGTGTGGGGGTGAGGCCCTCAGGCTGCCCATCCTCACCTAAGTGAGGTGGGAGGAATTCTTGCGCCCCTCCTGCCTCCCCTCCTCTGCTCGCTCCACCTGTCCCCCCAACATGACTGTATGGTTCACCTTTCCCTACTGGCCCCTAGCTCAGCTGCTGGGCTTGCTACGTGCCACCTTCCACTTCTCCAGCTGTTCCTCCCAGGATCTTAGGTCTGGTCCTGGCTTCTCCCTCACTGGCTTCATCTCTCCTGCAGACTTAGTGCGGTAGCTCTGTGAGTCGTTTCCAACTCTGGCCAACCTCCAGGGTCACTCCTACATTGGCACTGGGCTAATGCTCAGCAGAACTACCTGTGAAGGGTGTTGGGCTGCTCTGTGAATGCCTTGGGGTCGCTTTGAACCCACAAGACTTTCCTCTCACCCTATTCACCTCTGTTCTGTGTTTTACATTTTCTTCTGGTCACCTGAGCTGAAGGCCTGGGGCCACCCCAGACTCCTCCCTACTGTCACCCTCACCCCCTCTGTCACCCTTAAGTATGTCCCTTGCCCCAGCCCCCACCCCTCTGCTCCTGGGTCAAACTACCTTGAGTTTCCTCCTAAAAACTCTGCAAAAGCCAGCCTCTCTGGCCCCTGCCTTGCTGCCTGCATCTATGAATCCATAGGAGCCGACTGAGCAGACACAGCCCCTCTTGAACTCTGCAGAGGCTCCCTACTGAACCTCAGCCTGACCCCACCAGCCCCACTCCAGCCCTTCCTCCCTCTGCCCCCTTTCTCCCTGGTTTCCTGGGCTCTCCCGCCAGAGCACCTGCTGCCTTCCTTGCTTGTCGCGATGTGAGGCGTCCTCTTGGTCACTAGGGGGCGCTGCGCCTCCTCTGGGTTGCAATGAGGTGATGGGTCTCTTGCTCCGACTGCTGGGGGGGCCTGGCCTTAGAGCTCTGTGTAATGCCTGCAACTCCAGGACTCTGACTTTTGAAAATCTAGCCCAAATAAAGCATCCTAAATACAAAGCTTTCTACACAAAAGTGTTCACTGGTTCCTCATTCATTGCATGTAGCCTGCAATCCCTGGCACGGCAAAAGGTAAAATAAAATAATGAAAGCCTAAAAGTAATCTAAATATTGACCAATAGGGTACACTAAATTATATTTACTTAATGAGATATTGAGATGTGAAAAAGTGCTCTTGTTAGCTTTTGTAATAACACAGAAAATATTTGTTAACACTATTAAAAGAGACATGTAGAACCATACACTGTATGCTATAGACTGCTTGAAAACTACTGAAAAGAAACATGAAAAATGTTAACAGTTGAAACGAAGGGAAAACCAAACAAACCCTCTAACTCACTTGCTGTTAGTTACTTGCACTTATCACCAACTCTAAAGGCCACTTAGCTACACAGTCTTTTCCCACACAATGGACAAAGGTTGCCCCGTTGTTTTTCAGGAACCAGGAGGTGGCAAACCGGGGCACTTCATTTAGGCTTGTGCCAGTGCCCCACAGGAAACCTCTTGACTTCAGAGGGCCGAAACACCCTCAGTCTGAACTTGTATCCCGTGAAGAGCTGTGGGGTTTGACTATGCTCACCACCTACTGCTTTGCTCTTCCTCATGTCCAGCCACCTTCCTATGCCTCAGTCCACTCCACACCTTCATCTTCATGCCAGAAATACCCCTGAGCCCTATCCTCGGCCAGGCTGGTTGGAGGCTCCCCCTCCTCATACTTGGCACCTCATGAGTAAACTCTTCTGCAAAACTCTGGCTTCAGTGGTTGGCATCCTGTGTGGTGGGCAAAGCTGGCCTCATTCATTTGCACAGTCTTGGCTGGAGCTGGGGCTGAGTGCGTTTTCCTTTATTTCCTCAATGAAATTGTCTCAATTATTTTTAGTATTATATGCTGAGTATTAGACACCTCCACGTGGAAATAGGAGCATGCACAGGAAAACTAAAAATACAGAAGTGAGATATATTAAACTCACAGAAAAAAAGCTATTTTGACCACAATAAAAATACTTTGTAGAAGCTGGGCGTGGTAGCGGCGCACTCTTGTAATTCCAGCATTTGGGAGGCTGAGATCGGAGGCTCTGGGTTCATGGCCAGCCTCAGCTACCTAGTGAGGCACTCCGCAACTTAGTGCGACCCTGTTTCAAAATAAAGAATAAAAAAATAGGGCTGGGGGTATAGCTCGGAGGTAGAATGCCCCTGGGTTCAATCCCCAGTACTGAAAAAAAAAAAAACAAAAAACGCTGTAGAGCCAAGCATGGTGGCATACACTTGTAATCCCAGTACTTGGGAGGATCCGGGTTCTCAGACAGCCTCAGCTACTTAGTGAGGCCCTGTTTCAAAATAAAAGAATAAAAAGTAGGACTGGGGGTGTAGCTCAGAGGTAGAATGCCTCTAGGTTCAATCCCCAGTACCACAAAAAAATTTTTTTTCTTTTCTTTTTTTTTTTTTTTGCGGTATTGGGGGTGGAACCTAGGGGCATTCTACCTCCAAGCTATACCCCCAGCCCTATTTTTTTATTCTTTATTTTTTTTTTGAAACTGGGTCTCACTAAGTTGCAGAATGCCTCACTAGGTAGCTGAGGCTGGCCGCGAACCTGGATCCTCTGGTCTCAGCCTCCCAAATGCTGGGATTACAAGCGTGCGCCACCACACCCGGCACCACAAAAATTAAAAAAAAAATACTTTGTAGGATTATCATCATAGGATTAAATCAGTTTACCAGTCACATGGACAGTGCTCTGATGAGTATTTGTATGTGTGTGATTCTAGGGATTGAATACAGGGGCATTCTACCTCTGAACTACAACCCCAGCCCCCCCCTTTTTGAAACGGTCTCACTAAGTTGCTGAGGCTGGCCTCAAATCTGTGATCTGCAAACCTGTTTCAGTCTTCCAAGTACTGCGATTACAGGCATGCATCACATGTCTGGCAAGTTTTTATTGTTATAAACACCATATAAAGTGGAATACGGAATTTCTAAGTTTTGAGTCAGGCATGGTGGCACATGCCTTTAATCCTAGTACTTGGGAGACTAAGGCAGGAGGATTGCAGGTTCAATTCAGGGACAGCCTCAGCAAGTAGTGAGACTGTCATCAATCTAGCGAAACCCTGTTTCTAAATAAGAAATAAAATGGGGCTGGGGTGTATCTTGAAGGTAGAATACCTCTGGGTTCAATCCCCAGTACCACAAAAAATATTAATTTCTTATTATGAGGAGTAACACATAGTTATTATAGAATTTTTGGAGGCTGCAGAAAATAGAGGGGGCTGGATGTGGTAGCACATGCCTTTAATACCAGTACTTGGGAGGCTGAGACAGGAGGAACACAGGTTCTAGCAATTCAGCAATTTAGTGAGACTAAGGAACCTAGTGAGACCCTGTTTCAAAACAAAAATTAGCCATGTGTGGTGGCACTCTCTTGTAATCACAGTACTTGGGAGGCTGAGACAGAAGGATCGCAGGTTTGCAGCCAGCCTCACCAACTTAGGCTCTCAGCAACTTAGTGAGACCTTGTTTCCAAATAAAAAATAAAGTAGGTCTGGGGATGTAGCCCAGAAGTAGAAGGTCCCTGGGTTCCATCCCCAGTACCACAAAACTGAACAAACAAAAATTAAAAAAATATAAATAAAAAGGACTTGGGGATATAGCTCAGAGGTAGAACACTCCTGGGTTCAATCCCCAGTACCATACAGACACATAAACACACATGGCTAGGGGTTTAACTGTGGTCACTTACCTACCATGTGCAAGATTCTGGGTTTGGTCTCCAATACTTAAAAAAAAAAAAAAAAAAAAAAGGGTGTGGTGGAGTACACCTGTAATCCTAATGCTTGGGATGCTGACACAAGAGGATCACAAGTTCCAGGTAGCCTCAGCAACTTAACAAGATTCTCAGCAACTTAGTAAGATCCTATTTCAAAATAAAAAATAAGCTGGGCATGGTGGCACACACCTGTAATACCTGTATTTGGGAGGCTGAAACAGGAGGATCACAGGTTCAAGGACAGGCTCAGCAAGTAGTGAGACTCATCAACCTAGCAAGACCTTGTTTCAAAATAAAACTAAAAAATAGGGCTGGGTGTGTAGCTTGGAGGTAGAATGCCCCTGGATTCAATCTCCAGTACTAAAACAAACAAAAACAAAATTTGAGTGGCAAGAAAAATCAGAAAAACATAATCACAGGAATGAATTTTAATTTGCAATAAAATGTAGATCTGAAAGTATGATTAATAAGGTAAAACATCTTCATAACCAGTGGATCGTGTAATAGGTGCAACGGTAAAGTACTTGGCAGCCCAAGACAATCCTAGAAGCCTACATATCTAGGAGGGCAACTCTTTCGAGCAGGAGGTTGGAGATGGCAGCCACTGGTGTGGCTCCTGGAAGAAGTCACTGGGGATGCAGGCTTCTTCCTTTGTCTTGAGTCCTGAGCGGGAGACCTTTGTCCCTATGATTGCATAAGGGCTGATGTACCACCAAGCCTTGTGCTCAACTTCCAGGCAGCAGAAAGCACAAGAGCAAGGAAAGGAGAAGTAGCTTCCCTAAGAGCTGGAGTGAGTCAGGGCAGGAGGAAAGGTCAGCGTGAAGCCCTTCCCCAAGGCATGGTGTTCACACCAAGCAGTGCACTTGAAGCATGGCAAGTGGGGACATGTAGCTTCTGGCTTGGTTCCACAGGTTGAGGCTGACTCTGGGGGATGAGGGGAGTTCTCCCTTTGCCTTCCTGAGCAGCTTGAGAGTGAAGAAGCAAATCCTGTGGCCAAGACCCACACCTGAGGTCAGGAGACCTGCACCCAGGCCTCTGATCCATCAAAGCAGAGCAGTGGTTCCGATGTCCTCAAAAAAGGCACAGAAATAGCCGGGTGTAGTAGCACACACTTGTAATCCCAGTAATTGGGAGGCTGAGAGAGGAGGATCACAGGTTTGGGGTCAGTCTCAGCTACTAAATGGGGCCCTCCACAACTTAGTGAGACCCTGTTTCAAAATAAAGAATAAAAAATAGGGATGGGGGTGTAGTTTGGAAGTAGAATGCCCTTGAGTTCAATCCCTAGTACTGCAAAAAAAAAAAAAAAAAAGAAAAGAAAATGTTCCAGAAAACAACCCCATGGTCAGGAAGTCTGGCAAGACCTTCCACCCAGCAATCAGGTCCTCATGCAAGGGTGAGAGCAATGGGGATGTGCTTGGCATCCCTGAAAAGAGGACACTTGGGGATGTTGCCCATGTTAAGCAAAGCACCCACAACTCTAAGACAGCAGCCCTGAGCTGGCCTCACCCAGTTTGCAGGTGTGGACATGTGTTTGGTGGGGATGTGTGCAGGTGTGAGGTGTGTGTGGGATGGGAGTTGACCTGCAGCACTGAACTTCTCCTGGAACCCAAGTCAGGTTTGATGAAACCAGCATGAAACCTCATATCCAGGGCATCAGGTCCTGTCCAGCAGCACTCAAGGCCATGATCCTGGAGTCTCAGCAGCCAGTGTTGGACTGTACAACTCCAATGCTCCCTCCTCCCGTGAGCAGAGAAGCCCTCTAGCACAAGCAGCTTTGCAGAAAGGAAGTTGAAACAGTGCAGTCCCACAGCTGCCTGTCATTTGAGCTGTGACAACAGAAATGACTTCTTGTTCTTGTTTCCTCCATGCAAATTTGGAGCAGCCTTTGGTAGCTTCCTGCTCTTCCCATTTGCCAACGTGCAGACCCCATTTCTGTAGAACTCTTGACCTCCACCCAGTCAGAATGTGAGTCCCGGCATGCAGGACCTGCAGGGGCTCTGGCACAGCTTCCTGTGGCATGCAAGGGGGCTGATTGTCCTTCAGGGTGTCTGACAGCCTTGTGCTTGCTGAGTCAGCTGAAGGGCATGGAAAAAACTGGAGAAGCCTCAGCCCTCCTGGCCATGTACTCCCTTCTCCTGCCTCAGGAACCCCAGGTAGGGACTGGATGGGCCGGCTCAACCTGGGAGGGTCTCAGTTCAGAAACTTGTTCAGTCAGGATGGCAAAGGAGAAGGAAGTCATGCCACTCAGATGTGGTTCTTTCCTTAGGGTAGCAGAGTGGCTCAGTGGATCCCCAGGAAGCAGCCTCTAACCCTCTACCCCAGACAGGGCACGGTATGTGGAACGCAACTCAGCCAGTACTCCCAACCACAGGGATCATGCACAGTTTTTTGTTTGTTTGTTTGTTTGTTTTGTGGTACTGGGGATTGAACCCAGGGGCATTCTACCTCTGAACTACACCCCCAGCCCTATTTTTTATTCTTTATTTTGAAACAGGGTCTCACTAAGTTGCAGAGGGCCTAAGTAGCTGAGGCTGGCTGTGAACTCGGATCCTCCTGTCTCAGCCTCCCAAGTACTGGGATTACAAGCGTTTGCCACCACACCTGGCAATCATGTACAATTTTTTCCCATACCTGGCACACATTTGCTGGAATTAAGAGGCCAGGATGTGAGCTGGGTGTGGTGGCGCACGCTTGTAATCCCAGCATTTGGGAGGCTGTGAGACCAGAGGATCCGGGTTCGCAGCCACCCTCAGCTACCTAGTGAGGCACTCCGCAACTTAGTGAGACTCTGTTTCAAAATAAAGAATAAAAAATAGGGCTGGGGGTATAGCTCGGAGGTAGAATGCCCCTGAGTTCATTCCCCAGTACTGCAAAAACAAACAAAAAAACAAGAGGCCAGGATGTTAGTATTTAATTTCCTCCTGTACCAATTACCATTCAGCGGTCACAACTAATAGAAACCAATGCTGGATAATTGAGCCAAAAGGAAATTATTGGGACCAGTGTTGAGGACTTCCAGAGTCAAAAGAAGGTGGAACAAAGGCCATTAAATGGGATATGACCCCCCTCCCCTGAGGATGGGTGGACATTAGCCCAGCTGTACTGTGGAGAGATGAACCCCACCCACTCCCTGCTCCATGAGGGGATAGAGAGCTCCTTCCTGGTGGGTGCTGAAATACCCGTGTTAGGTGCTCCCTGAGGTGGGCGGGCCCTGCAGAGTGACAAGGAGTAGCTCCAGTCCTGCTGTGGAGCCCTGGATCAGCCACCTCCAAATTTCCTCACCCTCCAGGGCCTGGGAGCATGGCAGCTTGGATGAACCTGGGGGTCTCTCTCCCTTTGGTATCTTTCTCCTGAGGCTGGCTGAGCAGGAAGTGGGGTGCAGGGCTGCTGAGGAGCAGTTTGTGCATGACCTAACTGTGCCTATGACTAAAGGCTTGTGCCTTGGGCCTGCATAGCTCCATCTACCCTGAGGAGGGCCTTTTTCTTTACACAAAGGAGTCAAGGAAGCTGGGCGAGGGGCACAAATAAATGTCTTCTCTCTTCATGACTGCTGCCCCTGCACCAGGCTCGGGTCATAAAGGTGGCAGGACACACTGGATTCACAAAAGGAGTGTCCAGGTGCCAACAAGAGGAGGTCATGGTTGAGCACAATGCCCAGGATTGAGATGTAGCCTTAGCAGGAGCACAGAAATGATGTAGGAAGCACCCAGCCATTCAACAGCATTGCCTTCCGGGACTGAGGTCAGCAGGACTGTTTGGGCTGCTCTGATAGTAGGGACACATTATCATCATCATCATCATCATCATCATCATCATCATCATCATCATCATCGGTACTGGGGATTGAACACAGAAGCATTGTACTTCTTTTTTTTTTTTTTTTTTTTTTTGCGGTACTGGGGATTGAACTCAGGGGCGGTCTACCTCCGAGCTATACCCCTAGTCCTATTTTTTATTCTTTATTTTGAAACTGAATCTCACTAAGTTGCGGAGTGCCTCACTAGGTAGCTGAGGCTGACCTCGAACCCAGAGGAGCATTGTACTTCTGAGCTATACTCCCATCTCATTGTATTTTTTATTTTGGATCAGGGTCTTGCTAAGTTGCTGAGGCTGTACTCAAACCTGTGATCTTCCTGTCTCATCCTCTCAAGTACTGGGATTACAGGCATGCACCACCACACTGGGCAACACACATTACTTTTGTAATTAGGAGTATTCAGAAAAGATGTGAATTTAAACATTATTCCAGAGCTAGGCTTGGTGGTGCACACTTGTAATCCCAGGAGGCTGAGATAGGAGGATGGCAGGTTCGCAGCCAGCCTCAGCTATTTAGTGAGGCCTTCTGCAACTTAGAACTGTTTCAAAATAAAGAATAAAAAATAGGGTGTAGCCGGGTGTGGTGGTACACGCTTGTAATCCCAGCATTCGAGAGGCTGAGACCGGAGGATCCGGGTTCGAGGCCAGCCTCAGCTACCTAGTGAGGCACTCCGCAACTTAGTGAGACTCGGATTCAAAATAAAGAATAAAAAATAGGGCTGGGGGTATAGCTCGGAGGTAGAATGCCCCTGAGTTCAATCCCCAGTACCGCAAAAAAAAAAAAAAAAAAAAAAAAAAAAAAAAAAAAGGTGTAATTTGGGTTCAATTCCCAGTACTGCAAAGAAAAAAAAAAAAAAAAAAAAATCCATGAAACATTCCCTTTTGCTCCCTCTTCTGGCCACTTGGAGGACAGGTGAGTGTGTGACAAGAGGGGCAAAGGGGATCTCTCCTTCCTTCCTAATGCACCTGAGGGGAACCATGTAGCCAATGTGTTTTTGTTCTGTCCACTCCAAAACTCTTAGCCCTTTCCAGAGGGCACTGGACTTTGATTTGTAGGAATGGACAGCTGCCAGACAGGTGAATGGGTTATCTTAGGCTCACAGAGAAAGGTGCTGCTTTATTTTTTCCCTTTTCTGGTACTTTTATTGGTGCAGTGTAATTAGAGTAAGAGTCAAAGTGATACAAACATCCATGCACACATCATTTGCTGTATTTCCCTCGTATACTGTCATCCTACCCCTCTTCTCCCTCTCCACACGTTAGTGAGGTTGGTAGTGAAGCCTTGTGTGGATATAACCTTATTTGAACTGTTTTCTTCCTTAATCCTCATTAAGGTGCTGTTTCTAAATCAACAGTTGCAGAGAAGGGAAGTATGGGGAGGTTGTGGTCAGTTTTGGGGGCCATGACAAGTCTATGAATGTGCATGTGTGCATATATGCATGTGATTGTATAGGAGGGTGCATTGGGTTAAAGCAGGTGAAGTGACAAGAAATAAGCATTTCTACACACAAATCAGCAAAATGAAGAGGGACAGAGCGGGTGGGAGGATCTGCTTCTCTCTTGGATCTGGGATAGGGGTGCGACACCCCGCAGACACCAGCTGACAGGGAAGCACCTCTGACTGCCTCAACTGTCTGCCCACCCCCACTTTACCATTATGCTTCCTTTGGAGCACGTATCAGACTTTTATTTTTACTGAAGTATAAAAAAAAAAAAAAACAGAGAGACACTGTAAAGCATGCAAGCCCTACCTGTGGAGCATGACTGCTTTATTCATATCACCACTCCCAGCTCAAAGGACACCTCAATGCCCCAGGATCCCCAGCATCCCTGCCAACAAGAGGCAGTGACTTCTATACACTGAAATCCTGCTTGTAAAGTTCAGCTCCTTTGCTGGACTGCAAGCACTGTGGGATCGAGGCCAGTCTCATCTGACCACACCTCACCCAGCAACGCACGGATGGCAAACACCACGGACCAGCACCTTGACACACAAAGCCCAGAGGAGGGAGCTGGAGAAGGACCTGCAGACTATGCCTGGGCCTTGGTATTCATTTGATTCTGCTGGAGAATGTGGTCTTTTGATGTCATCCAGCTCCTCCCGGTCCTCACCCTGAACCGAGGCACCACCTTCTGGGGCCATTACCTCCACTTGGACAAGTTCATGCAGGCCTGCTTTAAGACATCATCAGTGGCTGTGGGGGGAGGGCACCACACGGGCCACCCAAGACAGTAGGACGTGGGTTGTGGTCAGCGTAGCCCCTCAACCAAGGTGGAAGTGATGGGAGAGTTGTATGGAAACGGGGAGGGACCCCAACACACATTTGACACCACAGGGTCACACAGGCACACATGCCCACCATGCACCCCATTCAGGTCTCATTCCAGCAAAGCTACTTTTAGCTGCAGTACTGTCCACTGGCAGTGGCTTTGATAGTTAGGGGTCATTTCCTTACACCTGGTGCTCTGTAGGCAGGCAGCTGAAAATCCTGGGATTGCACCATTTCCATCTAGGGCCAGAGACTGCCACAGACAGGCCCAAAACAGGAGGCTCACAGTCTAGCACTCACAGTCATGTGACACTCCTCGACCAATTACTGGGTTTGGACTGGCTCAGACTGGTCACTACCTCTTGGATCAGACAAAGGCTGTATTTTTGAGGTCAAGGGGCCTTTGCCCACCACTTAAGTAGGGATGCATTAGCAAGGAAGGCAACAGACAGCACTGGCCTTGCAGGGGTACTGGTACACCCAGGTGCTCTCATGTGACCAGCACCAAGGAGTATCAGGCATGTGACACACCATCTGGGCATGCATGTAGGCCTGACGTTAGCAGGCTGTGTTGTACAAATGCAGGCAGGGAGTGGAAAGGTACTCCTCCACAGAGAAAGCCAATGAGGAGGGAAGAGCTGGGCCAGCCTGACAAGACTGAGGGGCAAGGGATTTCAGGGGGCCTTGAGAGCAGGGTGGCCATGGAAAGAAGCTTGGCTTTTATACTGAGCATGATGAAACACAACCTGATGGCTGTTTTTTTTTTTTTTTTTTTTTTTGGCACTGATTATTGAACTCAGGGTCATTCTACCTCTGAGCTACACCCCCAGCCCTATTTTATTTATTTTGAAACAGGGTCTACTAAGTTATGGAGAGCCTCACTAAGTTGCTGAGGCTGGCTGTGAACCTGTGATCCTCCTGTCTCAGCCTCCCAAGTACTGAGATTACAAGCATGTGACACCACGCCCGGCTCTGATGGCTGATTTTAAGAGGTCACTTTGGAGCTGGGCATGGTGGCGCAAGCCTGTAATCTCAGTACTTGGGAAGTGGAGACAGGAGGATCCCGAATTCAAGGATAGCTTCAGCAAGTAGTGAGACTCTCATCAACCTAGCAAGATCATGTTTCAAAATAAAAATAAAATAGGGCTGGGGGGGTATAGCTCAGAAATAGAATGCCTCTGGGTTCAATCCCTAGTAACACACACACACACACACACACACACACACACACACACACACAAAGATCACTTTGTCTGCTTGGTGAAAAATGGCGCCTACAGGACATCAGAGGTGGAACCAGGAGATAGGATGCCTGTGCACAGGATGCAGAGCTGCAGAGGTAGAGGGGCCCCCAGGGCTGACTCAGGAGCTGTGATGTACCTTCCCAGGAGCTGGCAGGGCGTCCAGCCCTTATCCCCATCTGACTCCAGACAGACTTCTGGTAAGAACCAAGAACAAATTCCTGAACCTCTAAGAATGCTTTTTCAGGGGAAAACTCATCTCTTTAGACACTTCCACCTTTGGGGGTCTTCTGGCCACCATGCCCTCATGCCACCCCCACCCCCACCCGCTCTGGGTTCCTGACACATACTAACCCTGTGAATGGATGTGCCCATGCTTGGGGCTTTGTGTGCACGTGTGCACTGACACGGCAGCTTCCGGAGCTAGGACACCTGAGTTCAAATTCCAGCCCAACCTCTTTCTGAGTGATGTTGGACCAGTCCCTGAACTTCCCTGGGCCTCAGTTTCTTCGTTTGTAGTGGGAATAGCACCGACCTCATAGTTATTACAAGTATAAGCTGAATTATCACACCTACGAGTCTCAGGTGATGTTATTACATCATTAGGTACAAACTCCTCCGTATACACTCACAGTGATAAATTATCCATATGCCCAGGAAAGGGTGTAGGGCCCTGGACTGGCCTTGGGGACCCTCAGCCCCCTCCCCATCCCCCGCTCTGTACTGGCTAGTGTCTCAGGGCTGAGGTTCCGGACAGTGGCAGCAGGCTGGGTGGGGGGTGCAGCCGGGCTGGCAGCAGATCTGCAGGGTGGGGTCCTCACCCAGGGCTATCTGGCTGGGGCCAAAGGTCATAGCCTCATCAAACTGGGCCTTGAGCAACTGGAGGTGCTTCATTGCCATTATTGCCTCTGGGGTGATCTCACTCTCCAGAAGGTTGTAGTTCTCACCAGGGTCCTCGGACAGGTCGTAAAGCAGGGGGGGCTCATGAGCGGTCAGGTGGCTGGTGGCATGGCAGGCAGGGTCTGCCGTGGTGTCACTGTGGGCAGAGCCTGAGGACGGAAGGAAGGGATCGGCTCTGTACACAGGGCAAGAGCAAGAGAGGCCGGCCTCCGGGCCACTGGGGGCTCAGCAGGGCTGGGAGAGGGAGGGGGAGTTACCCTGGGTGAAGAAGTGAGCCTTGTACTTCCCACTCCGCACAGCGAAGACCCCATGGACCTCATCGGGGTAGGCCGGGTAGAAGAAGACAGACTGCCGAGGGCTCTGGGTGCAGAGTCAGGGTCACGGCATGGGAGGGTGCTCCCGAGAGCTGTCAGCCCTTGTGGCAGAACCTGGCTGGACACCCCCTTCTGGCCCACCACCTAGGAACCTGAGAGGCGGCAGCACTGGATGCCACTCCCCAAAGAGGACATGTGGCACAGAGGTTCTCAGGCACTGCCCGCACTCGCAGCCAGGGAGGACGCCAGCGGGCACTGGGGTCACTCACTCTACCTTGCCTGTGCCCAACAGCAAGGGGCTGAGGTCAACGCCATCCAAGGTGGTGTTGGGCAGTGGGGCCCCGGTCAGGGCTGCCAGGGTGGGTAGCAGGTCCAGGGTACTGGCTAGCTGGTGGGTCACACCTGGGGATGGAGAGCTGCTGGTTACTGAGCTCACCATCATGGTTGGGGAGAAGGGGCCCGGGGTCCCAAAGGAGAAGACTGAGGACTGACCAGGAGCGATGTGGCCTGGCCAGAAGGCTAATGCCGGCTCTCGGACACCACCCTCGAAGGTTGTCCCCTTTCCGCATTTCAGGAGGCCGGAGGAGCCACCATGGGACATGCGCATGGTCTCAGGTCTGGGACACACAAGGGTGACAGTGACAAGCGGCCTATGGCCTCTGATCCTCTACTGGGGACCACCACCCCACACTTATAAGTTACAAGTCATGCCCAGGAATGGCCAGTATGTGCATGTCCCCTCTCTGGCCTACTGAGGCCAGCGCCTCTGTGCATCTGTGGCCCCCAGCCTGTGACCTGGAGTCACTGCCACATGCCAAGCATCGTCTGAGACCCCCTCATCCCTTGATGCCTTCCCCCAGCAGGGAGGTGGAGGGGTCCAGGGCCTGGCCTGAAACTGAGCACTGAGCACCCTGCCCTGGCTGGCATACCCATTGTCTGCAGTGAAGATGACCAGCGTCTCTCCGAGCAGCCCCAGGTCCCCCACGGCCGTCATCAGGGCCCCCACAGCCGCATCCAGCTCCATCAGGGAGTCCCCAAACGTTCCACGGCCTGAGCGCCCTGTGAAGCTGTGCCCACTGAACTGAGGGTAGTGGGTGTGCTGGGGGTGGAGACTGGAGTCAGCATTGGGTAGGGCCCTGGACAGCCAGGAGGGTGTGGCCAGGGTAACTCACATGGGAGGCATAGTAGAGGAAGAATGGACGGCCTTGGTGCTGAGCGTCAACCATGAGGTCTCGAGAGAAAGCCACGTAGCGAGCCTCCAATCCAGGCAGCCAGGGGGGCTGTGCCTCCACAGTCAGGTTGGCCAACAGTGGGATGGGAACCAGGCCCTGGTCACAGCCGCCAGAGCAGGGCGTAGCCGGCGGGAAGCAGGTCAGGTTCTGGCAGGGGCCCTGGGGGAGAGCTCTAGTGAGGGGGCTGGGCTGTGAGGTGGGGCTGGGGGAGGGTCACGGGTTAGGGGGCTAGGGAAGGAGAGGAGTGGCTGAGGGCCCTGGGGCTCGTACCTGGTCATGGGAGTATGGAATGCCCAGGAATCGATGGAAGCCCTGATGAGGGGGCAGAAAGGCCCCTTTTGGCCCCACCCCAAGATGCCACTTGCCAACCATCCCTGTAAGGTAGCCTTGGGCAGCCAGGAGCTCAGCCAGGGTCACTTCCTCCAGGGGCAGGCCACCGCGGGAGCTGGGCTCCAGGACTCCAGGGTACATGCCCATCCGAACAGGGAATCGGCCAGTGAGGAGGGCAGCCCTGATGGGGATGAACACAGGAGGGGGAGTGACGAGAGGGGAGGGAGAAACACTTCAGAAAGAGAGAGAGAGGAGCGCAGACCCTCCTTCCCACTGCAATCCAAAAGAAATCTGGAGAACTGGATGGGCAGGGGTGGGTAGGGCCTCTTGATTACCGGGAGGGTGTGCACAAAGACACAGGCACATAGAAGTCTGTGAACCGTAGGCCCCCTGCAGCCAGCTGGTCCAGATTGGGAGTGGTGGAACTGGGGTGCCCGTAGGATCCCAGGTCCCCATAGCCCAGGTCATCAGCAAAGATCAGCACAATGTTAGGTGGGCTGGAAGCATCCAGGCCTACAGCCAATGCCAGAAGGAGGGCCCAGAGTGCCCCCATGGCACGGGTACAGATGGCCTATCTCCAGAGACCCTTGGGAAAGAAGGCAAACTGGCTTCAGCAGGCTCTTCCCCTGAGACCCCAGGTCCAAACTCAAAGGGTATCCTCCCTTGAGATCTAGGCCCAGACTCAGAGGCTATTCTCCCCTGAGATTCCAGGCTCAGGTCCACAGGCTATCCTCTTCAGAGACTCAGGCCCAGTCCCAGAGACTATCCTTCTCTGAGAATACAGGCCTAGGCCCAGAGGCCATTCTCCAGAGGCTACCCTCCCCTGAAACCCCAGAACCACACCCAGAAACCAACCTCCCCTGAGACCGCAGGCCCAAATACTACTTCCACCCAATGACCCAATTCCAGAGAACCTGATAACCCAGAAACGCAGCTTGCGATATAACCCTCAAGAGAGTCTCAAGGACCAGGAGGATGCCTTCAGATTCTCGCCTCGGGGATCAGGCTCCGTTCGCCCAGAGGTCCCGGCCCAGCATGGGGTCTGGGCAGGAGTCACATGACACTGCCAGTCCCGCGGCCTCCGGCGCAGCGGAACTAGGACGGTTCAGAGCCAAGGAGCCGACGAGCGGAGACAGTGGTCAGCGGGCAGCGGTGGCCTCCGCAGGCGCTTCCGCCTTCAGTCGCCCCGGCCCCGCCCAGTGGTCTCGTGACTCTGGGCGGTGCGAGACAGACCGGTGGGCGCGGCGGGCGGGGCCTCTCGGGGCGGGGCCTGCCGGCTGGGGTTAACTTGACCAGAACCGGGTCTTGTGGGGGTGGAGCGGAGCCGGCCCGCCCCGCGAGGCGAGGCCCGAGGGAGGCTGGACCGGGACGGCGCTGCCTGTGTGCGCCGTTGGCGACCCGCCGGGCTCCCGCGGGGTCAGGCTGGGGGCGCGCGGGTGCAAGCCAGATCTGCCGGGGAGGGGTGGCTCGGCCTGCATTTCTCTGATGCTGAGAGGCCCTTCTTGTGTGTGTGTGTGTGTGTGTGTGTGTGTGTGTGTGTGAGAGAGAGAGAGAGAGAGAGAGAGAGAGAGAGAGAGAGATGGGGATTGAACCCAGAACCACACCTTCAGCTCTTTTCTATTTTTATTTAGAAACAAGATACCGCTAAGTTGCTGAGGGTCTCGCTAGGTTGGGGCTATCCTCGAACCTGTGATCCTCCTGTCTCAGCCTACCAAGTACCGGGATTACAGGTGTGCACCACCGCGCTCTGCCTGGGCGGCCCTTGAAGGGCCCTGAGCTTCTAAGTACTGTGGCGCCCGACAGACTGCTGCCTCTTCCTCCACAGCTACTTCAGGTGCTCTCCGTGAAACACTAGATAGCAAATTCTTACAAATCTTTTCTCTGTATGTGTGTGTGTGTGTTTGGGGTGAGATGTGTGTTGTGTCTGAGGTGGTGTTTGAGGTGATGTGTTTAAGGTGTGTGTTGTTTTAGGTGTGTGGGGGTATGTGTATGTATGGTGTTTGGGGTAGGGCGAGTTGTTTGAGGTGGGGTGTGTGTGTTTGGGGTGTGTCTGTGTGTGGTGCTTCAGGTAGGGTGTGTGTGATATTTGGGGTGGGGCAGAGTGTAGTGTTTGAGATGAGATGAAGTGCGTATGTGTGGTCTTTGAGGTGGGGTATATGTGTATGTGATGTTTGAAGTGAGGTATTAATCCTCTTGATGTTGAGGATTGAACCTAGGGGCATTCTCGCTCCAAGTTACACCACCAACCCTTTTTATTTTTTGTTTTGAAACAGGGTCTTACTAAGTTGTTGAGGCTGTCCTTACACCTCCAACCCTCCTGTCTCAGCCTCCCAAGCACTGGGATTACAGGTGTGTACCACCATGCTTGGCATATATGGTGTTTGAGATGAGGTATGTGTGTGTATGTGATGTTTGAAGTGAGGTGGTGTGTGGTGTTTGGGGTAGGGTGTATGTGTATGGTGTTTGAAGTGGGGAGTGTGTGTGTCTATGGTGTTTGAGGTGGGAGGGTTGTTTGGGTGTTCCAGATCTTGTATGAGGGGTATGCTAGTGGGGAGGAACTCATCTGGAGACATGGTTGGTTCCAGGCTCCCTCCTTGGACAGCCTGGGACTTAACCTTTCTGTTCTCCAGTTTGTTTAACTGTCAAGTGGGAATGACAAATATGCTTTTCCCTGTGCATATTTTACTCCGGTGCACCTGAACACCTGGAGGTCAGTGCAGTAACTGTCCCTCCAGGGCAGTCTCTGCACTGGGCAGTTCTCCTGTGGCAAGTCTCCCCCAGGGCCTCTCCCTCAGGGTGACTAGGGCAGCTCCCCTGGGCAAATCCGTGGTCACTAACCCTGGAGCCAAGGGGAAAGTGCACAGGGCTCTGGAAGGGCCTCAGGAGCAGAGTGAGGTGCCAGGACGCGACCTCCACTGAGGCCTAATGAAATGTGAAAGCCCCTAGACAGAGGGCAGTGCTGTAGCTTGGATCTGCAGTGTCCTCCAAGGTCCATGTGAGGGCTTGTTCTCCACAGCAGTAGTGTTCAGAGGTGAGGCTTTGGGGGAGGTGACGAGCCATGAAGGTGCTGGCCACGGCCAGCAGGGTGGGTACTGGGCGATGGTGGAGGCTGTGGGATGTGGGAGTTGGACCTACTTGTGTGCCCATGGGGACTATATCTTGTTCTCAGCACCTTCTCCTCTCTCTCTCTCCTTGGCTGGCATGAGGCAAGCAGTTTTGTTCCACCATATGTTGTTCTTTTTTTTTTTTTTGTAGTACTGGAAATTGAACCCTGGGGCATTTTACCTCTGAGCTACACCTCCTGCCCAATTTTATTTTTTATTTTGAAACAGAGTCTCACCAAGTTGTGCAGGGCCTCACAAAGTTGCTGAGGCTGGCTATGAACCTGCAGTCCTCCTGTCTGAGCCGCCCAAGTACTGAAATTACAAGTGTGTGCCACCATGCCTGGCTATACCACATGCTCTTCTGCCATGATGTTCCCAGCTTGGAACCAACTGACCATGGCCTGAAACCTCAGAAACTATGAGGCAAAACAAATCTTTCCTTCCGGAAGTTGTTTATGTCAGGTATTTTGATCACAGTGATGAAAAGCCAACCAACCCAGGCAGTGTGGGAAGCAAAGTTTGAAGGGCAGGGGCTCTGAGGGATAGGATGGGGAGAGGCTGGGCCTGAGGCTGCCCTGCCCTCAAGGGAGGGCAGTCCAGCAAGTGATCCCCTAGGTGTCATATTCCAGTGTGGTTTCTGGGCCAGTGCAGAGGGGTGGATACTGCAGGTGCTTTCTGGAGCCAGGAAAGAAAGCACCTCTGTGGCCTAGAAATCTTTGAACCTGTAATTGGAGCTCTCACAGTTGGTCCACACTGTGGATTGGGGTTAAAAGAAATCAACCAAAAGCATTTTCTTCTCTTTAAACTACAAGCTGGGAACTACCCCAGGACCTGCCAGTTTTTCTTATTGTTCTTGGGAGAGCCTGTGTGGGGTTGTGATGTTATGCAAATGATGGCATTTACCCTGTGGGTACTGGCAGCTGCTCAGGTGTGTGCACACGTGAGGCTGCCTCTGCCCAGCCCTGACCTCAGGCCCGAGGGCGGTATGTGTGTGTGCTGCCAGCTCTCTTTGTTCAAAGCCAAGCTCTGCAGGCTGTCCTATATTTTTGGGGATGTGAATTCTTTTTCTGCATTGACAGAGCCCCAATTGGAAGCAGCCTGCTGGGGTTCAGGAAGTAGCTCTGGATACCTGGGGCATTGCTAATTTGGGATAAACCTTGCAATGAGCAGCAGGTTTCTTCTTTCTGCACCCTGGACAAGAGAATAGAGAGGCCTCTGTAAAGGGAAGGCGAGGTGGTTGAGCTACATACGTGGGAACACTTGGCCTGAGTAAAGCAATTCTGCAGTAGTTCTTGGGACCAGCTGACGTCCCCACCTCTCCCACCCACATGGGCCTGCTGCATAATGTTACTGACATTTGTAGGTGCTGTGATGGATGGTGCTGGGCAGGGCCATGAGAACCTCAAGACAGGGTGGTTCTCCAAGCAGAGGAGCTTCCTTTTTTTAGTTGAGAACCAGGAGAATCTGGAGGCTTGAGACTTGATGGAAATTATCCCAGTGAGGGTATGGTGTAAAGATGGGGAGATTGCATGGAACTGGTGAAGGCAACTTTTCAGGTGAGTTAGGAGCAGATGTCAAGTTTTGTTGCAATCTTAAATGCAAGGGGGGACCCTGAGAGACTCCTTCGAAGATTTACCCAGAGCCAGGTGTGGTGGCACATGCCTGAAATACCAGTACTTGGGATGCAGAGACAGGAGGATTGAAGGTTTGAGGTCAACTTCAATAACTTAGTGAGGCCCTTAGAAACTTATTGAGACCCTGTTTCAAAAACTAAAGAGCTGGGCATGGTGGTGCATGCTTGTAATACAAGTACTTGGGAGGCTAAGACAGGAGGATCACAGGTTCGAAGCCAGCCTCAGCAACTTAGTGAGGCCGTCTGCAACTTAGTGAGACCCTGTTTCAAAATAAAGAATGAAAAATAGGGCTGAGAGTATAGCTCTGAGGTAGAATGCCCCTGAGTTCAATCCCTAGTACCGGGGGGAAAAAATAAATAAATAAAGTAAGGCTGGGGGTGTAGCTTGGAGGTAGAATGCCCCTGGGTTCAATTCTTTTTTTTTTTTTTTTTTTGCCCTATTTTTTTTTGCCCAGCCCTATTTTTTTTATTCTTTCTTTCTTTATTTTTTTTTAATTTTTTTTGCAGTACTGGGGGTTGAACTCAGGGGCATTCTACCTCCGAGCTATACCCCCAGCCCTATTTTTTATTCTTTATTTGGAAACCGGGTCTCACTAAGTTGCGGAGTGCCTCACTTAGGTAGCTGAGGCTGGCCGCGAACCCGGATCCTCCGGTCTCAGCCTCCCGAATGCTGCGATTACAAGCGTGCGCCACCACGCCCGGCTTCTGGGTTCAATTCTGAAATTCCACAAAAAACAAAAACAAACCAAAAAATTATTTACTCAGGGAAAGGACAGAATCAGATTTTTTTTGTGTGTGGTACTGGGGATTGAACTCAGGGGCATTCTACCTCTAAGCTACACCCTCAGCCCTATTTTTTATTCTTTATTTTGAAACAGGTTCTCACTAAGTTGCTGAGGCTGACTACGAACCTGCAATCCTCCTGTCTCAGCTTCCCAAGTACTGGGATTACAAGCATGAACCACCATGCCTGGCTTTATATTTTAATTTTGAAACAGGGCCTGGCTAAGATGCTGAGAACCTTACTACATTGCTAAGGCTGGTCTTGAATCTGTGATCTTCTTGTCTCAGCCTCTCAAATATTGGGATTATAGGTGTGTGCCACCATGCCCAGCTTTTATCTTTATTTTGAAACACGGTCTCACTAAGTTGCAGAGGGCCTCCCTCACTGAGTAGCTGAGGATGGCCATAAACCCGGATCCTCCATTTTCGCCTCCCAAGTACTGGGATTACAAGTGTGTGCCACCATGTCTGGCTATGACTTACATCTCTCTCTCTCTCTTTTTTTTTTTTTTTTTGCGGTACTGGGGATTGAACTCAGGGGCATTCTACCTCTGAGCTATACCCCCAGTCCTGTTTTCTATTCTTTACTTTGAAACAAGATCTCACTAAGTTGTGGAGAGCCTCACTAGGTAACTGAGGCTGGCTGCGAACCTGGATCCTCTGGTTTTAGCCTCCCAAATGCTGGGATTACAAGCATGTGCCACCACGCCCAGCTATGACTTACATCTTGATGTGAGACTATAATGTACCAGTAAAAGTATATACAAATAAAATAAAATAAATATATATCATAATAAAGGATATTATTGGGGAAATTGATCAAACTTGAGTGTAAACTACAGACTAAATAATAGTGAATTGTTGATTTAAAATTTCTAATTTTGTTCATTGTATTGTGGTTACATATAAAAATGCCTACATAGCTGGGCGTGGTGGTGCACGCTTGTAATCCCAGCATTCGGGAGGCTGAGACTGGAGGATCCAGGTTTGCAGCAAGGAGGCAGAATGCCCCTGAGTTCAATCCCCAGTACCGCAAAAAAAAAAAAAAAAAAAAAAAAAAAAAAAAAAAGCCTACATCCTTAATTTTTTTTTTTTTTTTTTGCGGGTCTGGGAATTGAACTCAGGGACATTCTACCTCCGAGCTACACCCCCAGCCCTATTTTTTTATTCTTTATTTTGAAACCGAGTCTCACTAAGTTGCGGAGTGCCTCACTAGGTAGCTGAGGCTGGCCGCGAACCCGGATCCTCCGGTCTCAGCCTCCCGAATGCTGGGATTACAAGCGTGCACCACCACGCCCGGCTCCTACATCCTTAATTTTTAATTAAATGATTTATATATTAAAGTATTTAGGGATAAAGGAAAAAAAAACACAACTAAGTCTGGGAAGAGGAGACTTGGATGCCAAAATAATTGCACCATTTTGCAAATCTTGTTCAGCAAAGTCATGAGGAATAGCTACTGAAGGAAGATGGTAACAAGTCAGACAAGACTGATGTGATGGCTACAGATATTGGATTGGAAGGGCAGGAGGAATACCCAGGAGGGGACTGTCTGTGCTTTGATAATTAAAATTAGGGTTCATGCACTACATGTTGTGGTGCACACCTGCAATCCCAGTACTTGAGAGACTGAGACAGGAGGACTGCATGCTTGAGGTCAGCCTCAGAAGCTTAGTGAGACCCTGTTTAAAAATAAAATATACGCCGGGCGTGGTGGCGCACGCTTGTAATCCCAGCATTCGGGAGGCTGAAACCAGAGGATCCGGGTTCACGGCCAGCCTCAACTACCTAGTAAGGCACTCTGCAACTTAGTGAGACCCGGTTTCAAAATAAAGAATAAAAAAAAAATAGGGCTGGGGGTATAGCTCGGAGGTAGAATGCCCCTGAGTTCAATCCCCAGTACCGCAAAATAAATAAATAAATAAAAATAAAAATAAAATATTAAAAAGGGCAGGGGGCAAGCTGGGTGTGGTGGTGCACGCTTGTAATCCCAGCATTCGGGAGGCTGAGACCAGAGGATCTGGGTTCGCAGCCAGCCTCAGCTACCTAGTGAGGCACTCCACAACTTGGTGAGACTCGGTTTCAAAAATAAAGAATAAAAAATAGGGCTGGGGGAGTAGCTCGGAGGTAGAATGCCCCTGAGTTCAATCCCCAGTACCGCAAAAAAAAAAAAAAAAAAAAAAGGGCAGGAGGCATAGGTCAGTGTTAGTGTACCCCTGGATTCAATCCCCATTCCCCCCTCCATACCAAATGGGTTCATGAAGTTCATGGGACTAAAGGTGAAATATTAGAAACTCCATGGTTTAATGAAGAAAAAGTTCCCAAAGACTGAAGGAGACAGGTGTGTATGTGACTCACCTGATCAGCTGTCCACTGTTCTGTGAGAGGGCCTGGAGGGTAACGCTCACCAAAACATTAAGAGATGTGCCATGGTGGCCCATGCTTGTAATCCCAGTACTTGGGAGGCTGAGACAGGATTGCAAGTGCAAAGCTAGCCTCAGCAACAACCAGACACTGTTTCAAAAATGAAAAATAGCCGGACATAGTGGCACATGTAATCCCAGTACTTGGGAGGCTGAGAGAGGAGGATTGCAGGTTTGTGGCCAGTTTCAGCTACTAAATGAGGCCCTCTGCAATTTAGTGAGACCCTGTTTCAAAATAAAAAATAGGGCTGAGGGTGTAGCTTGGAGGTAGAATGTCCCTGGGTTCAATTTCCAGTACCGCAAAAAAAAAAAAAAAAAAAAAAAATATATATATATATATATATATATAAATATATATATATATGGCTGGGGTTGTAGTTTAGAGGTATAATGCCCCTGGAATCAATCCCCAGTACTACTACTACTACTACTACTACTACTACTACTAATAAATAAAGTGGTGAGCAGCAGTACCCTTAAGACGCTCTGAGGAGGTCAAGGATGGGCAGGGATGACTAGGCAGTGTTGCCCCTATAGAGCACAGTAAGGAGATGCTCAGGTGGGAGAGGCCACAGGGTTAGCCAGGCGGGCGAGGTTACTGTGCTGGGTAAGCAGAGTGACCTCAGAGGCCTTTGACTCACTGACCAGTGGGTCACCCTCCAGGACAAAAGCTGAGGGCAGCACTGTGTGGGGTGGTGGTGACAGGGTGGAAACCCTGGGTCTCAGGAATGCGTCTTGGACTTGGTCACAATGCAGGGGACTGAAGTTCCTCTCTTGCAATTGCTGGATGTGAGTCATCCCTGGACCCGAAGCCCTCTGCCTTGGGACAGACCTGGCGGAAACACTGAGGCTATACTGTCTTGCCCCAGCCTCTCCTGTAGGGAGGTACAGCCTTTGGCCAGGATGGCCAGGCCCTGGGGGAGGGGATGCCTCAGGCTCAATGGTGTTGGGCACTGGTTCTGACCTGATGCTATTATCAGAACCCTGATTGTCCAAGGCCACTGGTCAGAGGGGCTTTGGAGGGCAGGTAAGACATACATTTTGGACCACAGTCCATCTCACAATGGACAGAGTGGGTATGTGAATGTATTCTGTGTTAAGTTCCATGTTCTCAAACATTGTGTGTGTGTTTGTGACTGGGGATTGAACCTAGGGGCATTCTACCTCCTAGATACACTTTCAGCCCTATTTTATTTTTATTTTGAAACAGGGTCTTGCTAGGTTAATGAGTCTCACTATTTTGCTGAGGCTGTCCTTGAACCTGCAATCCTCCTCAGACTCCCAGGTATTGGGATTACAGGTGTGTGTCACCATGCCCAGCATGACCGTGTTTCCTCTTTCTTTTTGGTACTGAGGATTGAATAAAGGGATGTTCTACCTCTAAGCTACACTCCTAGCCCTATTTTACTTTTAAGTTTAAAACAGAGTCACTAAGTTGCTGAGGGCCTTGCTAAATTGTTGAGGCTGGCCTCAAACCTTCAATTCTCCTGTCTCAGTCTCCCAAGTACTGGGATTGCAAGCATGTACCATCACACCTGGCTCTAAATATATTTATTGATTTAATAGAATGCCAATCAAATTCCCAGAAAGGTTTCTTTTTTTATTTTTATATTTGCAGTACTTGGAATTGAACTCAGGGGCACTCTACCTCCGAGCTATATCTCCAGCCCTATTTTTTATTCTTTTTTTTTTTTTTTATTCTTTCTTTTTTTTTTTTGCGATACTGGGGATTGAACTCAGGGGCATTCTACCTCCGAGCTATACCCCCAGCCCTATTTTTTATTCTTTATTTTGAAACCAGGTCTCACTAAGTTGCGGAGTGCCTCACTAGGTAGCTGAGGCTGGCCGCAAACCCAGATCCTCCGGTCTCAGCCTCCCGAATGCTGGGATGGGAATGGTGGGCGTGTGCCACCATGCCCGGCTTATTCTTTATTTTGAAACAGGGTCTCACTAAGTTGCGGAGTGCCTCACTAAGTAGCTGAGGCTGGCTGCAAACCCGGATCCTCCCGTCTTAGCCTCCCAAACGCTGAGATTACAAGCGTGCGCTACCACACCCGGCTGGAAAGGTTTCTTTTTATTTTCTGGTAGAAATCAACAAACTTATTCTAAAATCTATTAAGAAATGAAAGTGACCTAGAAGAATCAATAAAATTTAAAAAGAACAAAGTTGTTGAACTCATACTGTCTGATTTCAAAACTTACTATAAAGTTTCAGAAATTAAACAGGGTGGTATTAAAGAAAATATATAAATATAGATCAGTGAAAAAGAATAGAGAGTCTAGAAATAGACCACACATATGTGGCCTACTGATTTTCAACAAAGGTGCAAAGGCAATTCCATGAGAGAGCAGTCTTTTAAAAATGGTGCTGAGAGGTACCTAGAATAGTCAGATACATAAAGTAGAACGGATTGCTGGGTTGGGCGGAAAGGGAATGGGGAATGATTGTGGGTAGAGTTTTAGTATGGCATGGTGAAAAAGTTCTGGAGATGGATGGTGGTGATGGTTGCACAACAATGTGACTGTACTTAATGTCACAGAACTGTACACTTAAACATAGCTGAAATGGAATATTTGCAGTACTGGGGATTGAAACCAGGGATGCTCTACCCCTGAGTTATATCCCCAGGCCTTTTAAATTTTGAGAAGGGGTTTTGCTCAGTTCCCCAGCTGGCTTCCAACTTGTGATCCTCATGCCTGAACTTCCTAAATAGCTAGGATTATGGGTGTGTACCACCTTGCCCAGCTAAAATGGCTAATTGTATGTCATGCATATTTTACCACAAAGTAAAATGGTTCTGGAACAACCGGACATCCTAGAGGAAAAACATGAACATCAACTTTTTTTTTTTTTAACACCAATCCAGAAATTAACTTTAATCACAGACTTAAATGAAAAACTAAAACTTCTTGGGGCATGTCTCAGTGGTAGAGCAATTGCCCAACATAAGTGAGGCCCTGGGTTCCAAACCTAACACTGCTCAAAAACAAGACAAAACAACTAGAACAGACACTTCATAGAAAATACTTGAATGAGCCGGGCGTGGTGGCGCAGGCTTGTAATCCCAGCATTCGGGAGGCTGAGACCGGAGGATCCGGGTTTGAGGTCAGCCTCAGCTACCTAGTGAGGCACTCTGCAACTTAGTGAGACCCAGTTTCAAAATAAAGAATAAAAAAAAATAGGACTGGGGGTATAGCTCGAAGGTAGAACGCCCCTGAGTTCAATCCCCAGTACTACAAAAAAAAAAAAAAGAAAAGAAAATACTTGAATGGCTATAAGAACATTAAAGACGCTCAATAGCATTAGTCATCAAGAAAATGTAAATTTATTTATTTAATTTATTATTATTTTTTCGTGGTACTAGGAATTGAACCCAGGGGCATTCTACCTCTGAGCTACACCACCAGCCATATTTTTTTATTCTTTCTTTCTTTTTCCTTTGTGGTACCGGGACTGAACTCAGGGGCATTCTACCTCCAAGCTACACCCTCAGCCCTATTTTTTATTCTTTATTTTGAAACAGGGTCTCACTAAGTTGCGGAATGCCTCACTAGGTAGCTGAGGCTGGCCGCGAACCTGGATCCTCCGGTCTCAGCCTCCCAAGTACTGGGATTACAAGCGTGCACCACCACGCCTGGCTTGATTCTTTATTTTGAAACAGGGTCTTACTAAGTTGCAGAGGGACTCATTAAGTAGCTGAGGCTGGCCGCGAACCTGGATCCTCCAGTCTCAGCCTCCCAAGTACTGGGATTACAAGTGTGTGCCACTATGCCTGGCCCCAGCCCTATTTTTTAGTCTTTATTTTGAAACAGGGTCTTACTAAGTTACAGAGGGTCTCAATAAGTAGCTGAGGCTGGCTGTGAACCTGTGATCCTCCCATCTCAGCCTCCTAATTACTGGGATTACAAGTGTGGGCAACCACGCCCAGCTAGGAAATGCAAATTTAAACCTACAATGAGGTAGTACTACACATCCAACAGGTTAAGGTTAGAGACTAACTGTAGCAGGAGTTGACAACATGAGGAAATGAAAGAAGCTGGAATGTAAATGTACTACCACCCCAGAACACTGCCAACTTCCTAAACAGCATACATCTACCACAAGGCATGACCATTCTATTCCCAAGTATTTATCCAAGAGGAATGAAAGTTTATGTACACACAAAAACTTACATATAGCCGGACATGGTGGTACATGCTTGTAATTCTAGTACTTGGGAGGATGAGACCAGAGGATCCAGGTTTGTGGACCTCAGCTATTTAGGGAGGCCCTCCACAACTTAGTGAGACCCTGTTTCAAAACAAAAAATAAAAAATAGGGCTAGGGGTGTAGTACTGTGCCCAGCTTAAATTTTCAAATGTATATAGTTTTTTTTTTTTTTTTTGTGGACTAGCTCTTTGTTACTGATTTCTTACTTTATTACACTGTGGACAGAAAAGATGGACTAGTGTTGCACGCCTCTAATCCCAGTACTTGGGAGGCTGAGACTGGAGGATGGCAGGTTCAAGGCCATCCTCAGCAATTCAGCTAGACCCTGTTTCAAAATAAAAAAATAAATAAAATAGGGCTGGGGGTCTAGCTCAGTGGTAGAGCACTTGCTTATCATGTGTGAGTCCCTAGTACCTAGTTTGATCCCCAGTACCACACACACACAAACCCCAAATAACTTATTTATAAAATATAACCAGATCCTGAGTTTTATAGTCAACTGAACATTCCAGGGCTCCTGCCTTATACATACTGCTCTGGAGTCTGGGATAGTCTGATTTGAAGGGAGAAAGTGTGTGTGATTTGTACATGAAGGTTTAAGCTTTAACTTATCCCCCAGAAGTAAGTTGAGCATGCACTGAGCACTGGGTTTGGACACATCAGCAAACCAGACAGGCAAAGATCTGTCTCCATGGAGGCCCACCTGCTGGCAAGGAAAGACAGATGCTAGGCAACAAGTAAGTGAACCACAGAGTATGTTGGAAGTCAGCAGCAGCCTCAAGAGGTTAAGTAGATCAGCATAAGGGGTGAGGGAGTACAGGTGAGGTGAATCCAGGAAAGGATGCAGGCTGGGAGAGGTCTTGGGAGCAGGACCCCCCCCCCCCCAGCCGTCCTGGAAACCAAGGACATGGGGCTCAGGGACGAGTCAGGACACAAGCATGCTGGGGGGTCCTCCCAGAGTGCAGTGACCTAGAGGACAGGCCACTGTGGGCCCAGGTGCCAGAAGCAGGGTAGGTTGGATGAGGAAGGGTACTTGCAGGAGTGATGGACAGTAGGAAGGGATGTGTCCCAGCTAGGCTGAAGCAGGCTAACCACCTCCCCAGGAGAGGAGCCTGCAGAAGGTGAAGCGAGGTCGTCTGAGGGCTGGAAGGCAGCCTGGAAGCACCAACACCTGACCAGAGGGTGCCTAAGACAGAGGTCTGGGGTGCCTCAGTGAACACAGAACACAGGGGGAAAGTCGCAGGCAGTGGCCCTCAGGCGGGGTGGGGAGTGTGCAGGGTGGGTCTGCCCCATCTCCATGCCAAGCACTGTTCTGAGTATGGTGCCCACAAGTCCCTCCAGGCCCCCAGAAGCTGGTTTGTGTCACAAAATGTGGTAGGGGGTGGAGAAGTGGGGATGGTGAAAATAGGAACCTTTTCAGAATTTTAGCCCTGCTGGAAGGAGGGCATAAGCAGAAGGGCCTGGAATCTAAGGGCGGGGTCAGGCAGGGGTGGCCTACCTAGGAGGGGTGGTGGTCCTGAGAGAGCATAGCTGGGTGATGCTCAGGAGGCTCCGAGGAGGAGCCTGAGGCTGTCCTCAACAAACTAGGGGAAGAGACACCTTCACCACAGGCAGGCACTGGTGTGTAAGTGCTTCTGGGTATTATTTTTGCTGTTTGCCAAGCTTGGTGGAGCTGGGGGATTGTGGCTTGGGACTCATTCATTAAGTGCCAGGCACTGGGCAGAACAGATTCAGTGTCACCCTGGGCAGTCTGAGGGCCAGCAGAGGGCCAAGACCATCAATCCGTTGGCTGCCAGGTGGCAAAGACATGACATGTCCTCCCCAAAGGCTGGGCAGCAAGGGCTGCAGAGCCAGAAGGGGTGGCTGGATTTACCAAACCAGCCAGTGAGGCTGAAGGGCTCCCAGGAGTTCCAGCCTGGGAAGGTGGGCCAGAGCAGGCATGGACAGGGGCTCTGGGCCACCCGGGGCTAAGGGCAGGTTTGCAGAGACAGATGGGCAAGAGCTCTGGGTTGGCAGCTCTGGCTGTGGAGAGGCCTCCTCCCTTCCAGTCTCATGGCGGTGAATATAGTCCACCACCGCAGCGCAGCTGCCCAGGGGGATGAAAGGCTGGGCTCACCAGCAGGTGGAGGTTGGGGTGGGAGGGGTGGGGGAGGCAACGGGACTGGTGGCTAGGGCCAAGGGGGAGGGGAAAGAAACAGGGCAGGAAGACGGTGGAGACGCCAGGGCTGGACAGCCCTAGTTTCCTCTCCTGGGCTGGGCCACAGGATACCCAGCCCTCCCGCTTCCCAAGGTGCTTCCTGCAGATAAGGGAGCCTCAGCAGACCCTTCCTGCTCCCTGCTCCCAGCCCCCTCCTCCCATCCTGCTCCATCCCCTTGGGGACCCTCAGCTGCATGGCTCAGGCCAAACCGGTGGCCTTGGGAGGGGCCTCCTGGGGCTTCACTTCCCCCGGCAGGGAGGGTCCACCCAGGCTCCAGGGCAGGCAGAACCAGACCCACGGACGGCGCTGGAGCCTCAGCTCTGCGGGTCAGTGGCTCCTGGGGAGGCCCAGATTGTCCCTCCAAGGGTGGCAGTGCGGGAGGAGTGCCAGGTGGTCCCTGGGGAGAAGGTCCTGGTCTGGGTTGGGGCGGGGATGCTCAGAGACGCCCAGTATGGGGTCAGGGAGAGCTTTTTGCTGGGGCAGGTGGATCTGTGGGGAGTGGAGGCTTCTCCTGGGGGTGTCAATCACTGTCGTGTGTGGTGTCAGAGTATTTCTGGGATGACCCAGCTTGCTGTAGGGAGGTTTTCTGTGAGCGTGGGGCCCGGGCAGTCCAAGGTTATACCTGGAACCTCAAAGGAACCAGTTTTGAGGGGGATCTAGGGCTGCCCACGGAGAGGGTGGGGCAGGCTGGGGCTCAGGGGCTGTTTTTCACGGCAGGCGGAGGGCTTCCCGGCCGGGCTGTTCCCTGAGGGTGATCCAGTGTGTGCTGTCAGGGGTGAGCCGCTCACTGTGGGGTCAGGGGCTGTTTTGGGGGTCAGGGCAGGCACGCCGGGAAAGTGCTGTGCGAGGCAGCGGTGGACTCCCGGGCGCAGGGCTGTTCCGAACATCGGGCTGGGCACTTCCGCGGCGGTGCAGGGCCGGGCTGGCACGCGCCACGCGGGCGGCGCCTGAGCTAGTTCCTCGCCGCGCTCCCCTCCTCCGCCCACTCGCCCCCCCGCGTTGCCACGACAACGCGCGAAACTAAAATTCACTTCCCCGTCGCAGGTGGAGACTAGTGGCGCCCCCTCCCCTAAGCCCTTCTCGTAGGTCGCGCCCCCACCCTGCCGTCGCTAAGGTGACGGGGAGGGGGCGCCCGGCGGTGGAAGGGGCTGAGGGCCGCCGGGCGGGGCCCGGGGGTCCGGAGCGAACTCCCCAAACTCGGCGGCGGGCGCTGCGGACCCCGCCGGGCGCGGTCGGAAGGCTGATGCGGGGGGCGCCGGGGCCCGCCGCCCTCCGACCCCAGGCCCGGGACAGGGTTGAGCCCGCCATCCCTTCGAGGCGGGGAGTGGGGTCGGCAGAGTGCGGGGGAGCCCCCACCCCGAGGTTAATTCCCTGCTTGTTTCTCCCCCGCCCGCCTGTGGTCCTCGTGCCCCGACGCGGTCCCCACCCCAGGTCCAGGACCCGCCGCCTCCCCTCGCCCGGTGGTCCACGACGCTCGCCCGCAGCGGAAGCGCGGCGCTGTCCTCGCCGCTCAGCCACTCCCCGCCCGGCCCAGGGCGCCCCCTCCCCGGCGCGGCCCCGGCCCCCGCCCTCGGCCCCCGCCGCCCCCGCTCGCGGGACCCCGCGCGGACCCGGCGCCCGGCCCGGGCCTCCCGCCCCCGCCGCCGGCGCGGCCCCCTCGCCGCCCCCGCTCGCTCCCGGCTCAGGCCCCCTCCCCCCGCCGCCCCCGCCCCCGGGGAAGGCAGGCGCCGAGCGGAGCCGGGGCCGATGCAGCTGAGCCGCGCCGCCGCCGCCGCCGCCGCCGCCGCGGAGCCCCCGGAGCCGCTGTCCCCCGCGCCGGCCCCGGCCCCCCCCGGCCCCCTCCCGCGCAGCGCGGCCGGCGGGGCACCGGCGGGGGGCCAGGGGGGGCCGGGGCGCCGCGCGGAGTCCCCGTGCACCCAGCTCTCGGCCTCGAGCAGCCCGGGCCCCGGCGCGGGGATGGACGGCCCCGGGGCCAGCGCCGTGGTCGTGCGCGTCGGCATCCCGGACCTGCAGCAGACGGTGAGCCCCCGGAGCCCCGCGGCACCCTCGCGGCCCACTCGCGATGCCCCCAGGGGCGCGCCGGGTGCCCCAGACCCCCGGCCGCGCTACTCACCCCTCCCCCGCCGCCTCCGCGGGACCCTCCCCATCGCCAGGCGGGGGCGGGGCCCGGGGAAGCCCAGCCCCAGGGCGGAGCCTCGGCCGCAGTGCGTGGCGGCTCGGGTTCCCGCTCGGCTCCCGGCGCCGGGTGCCCTCCGCGGGGCCGGGCTGGCGGGTCGGCGCTGACGAGCCCGCTCCACCGCAGAAGTGCCTGCGTCTGGACCCGACCGCGCCCGTGTGGGCCGCCAAGCAGCGCGTGCTCTGCGCCCTCAACCACAGTCTTCAGGACGCGCTCAACTACGGGCTCTTCCAGCCGCCCTCCCGGGGTCGAGCCGGCAAGTTCCTGGATGAAGAGCGGCTCCTGCAAGACTACCCGCCCAACCTGGACACGCCCCTGCCCTACCTGGAGGTGCTCGGCAGGCTCGGGGCGGCGGTGGGGAGGTGCTGGGGGTGTGACCCCTGGCAGGAGCCCTGAAGGCCGGGGTGGGAGCCACGCGCGCGGGAGGAGTTGGGAAGCCGTGCGCTGCCAGTGGTGTGGGCAGCAAGCGACACAGTGAGCTCGGTGGGCAGTGCGTGCAGCACGTGCAGTGTGAGCAGCGGGCGTGGTCAGGGTGCAGAGTTGCGTGTGTGGCATGAGCAGTTTGGACAGCGTGCGCTACGTGTGCGGGAGGGAGGGCCCGGGTGCCTGTGGTGTGAGCAGCGCTGCCCGTGTGCACTTTGGTTCCCTGCCCGGCACTTCAGTTCTTCCGAAGGGGGCCTGTGTCGCCCTCTGTGCACAGTCGTGAAATGAGGGCTCTCTCAGGCATGGGACAGATAAGAGTTATGACAGTGAGGGCTTGTAGTTTGCGGGAGGGGGGAGGGTGGCAACCCAAATGGACCCCGAAAGAAGAATTATGGGTCGTTGAGCTCAAAGTTGACCTGACAAAGGGCAGTTCTGCTAAGACAGGGCGTGTCTAGGCAGGGTCAGCTCTTGGGAGGGGGGTGGGGTCCCCAGGACTCCTAGGCCTGAGAATAAGACAGGTGTGGGCTTGCCACCTGCAGTTCACCTGGCACTCACCATACCTCGTGGAGTGGTGTAGAGGCAGCACTGTCAGCCATCTCTTCATGGTGCCTTCTGCCTGGGACTTGTGTGGCCCTCACGAGGCCCTGTACGGTGAGGGTGGTGAGCAGCCCGTGCACTAGCAGTGTGGTGGGGGTCACTTACTTCACCTGGCCGGGTGCCTTCTCTCCCTCTTCTTTCTCTGACCAGTTTCGATACAAGCGGAGGGTTTATGCCCAGAATCTCATTGATGACAAGCAGTTTGCAAAGCTGCACACAAAGGTAATGGGCCTGTTGTGGGGAGGGGGGTCCCTCATAGCCACTGCCCCCTACTCCGGCTTGGTCCGACAGTGGTCCCTTCAGTTTTGGCCAGTCTGCTTTCCCCTATTGCCAGGGGTCCAGAGAGGGGCTCAAGGGCTTCATGAGGCCTGGACATAGATACCAGGCCAACATTGGGAGGTGGCTGGTCCCAATGGGCTCCAGTCAGATCACACTCTTGCTGGTCCCTGGCCTGGGGGCGGAGTGTCCTGTGAGAGATAGGGTGGGAGAGAAGCAGAGAAATCTCTGATGTGTTGGCCATTGGGGACAAGAGGCCCCAGGCTTAGTGCCCCCAAGTGCTGGACACTATTGTAACTAGGCATCTCGTTAATTCTTTCCTTGAGGCTCTCACCCCATTTCACAGGCAAGGAAACAGGGCCAAGGGTCAGGTCACCTGCTGTGATTGTGTAGCCAAACAGCTGGGCCCAGATTGTCTGGATTTAGGCGTCTTTTCTGCTATGTGCCTCCCAGGGTGCTTGACCCCATATGCTCTCTGGGGTACCATGCTCCCTCCTTTGAATTTCTTGGGGAAGATGGGTGCCACAGCCCCTCGGTGCAGGGAGACTTCCTGAGCCCTACCCCAGATAGGCTGTTTGCTTGCTGGACACTTCACTCACGGCTCTGGAGCCAGCAGAAGGTCCCCATGCCCTGGGACTCCAGATCTTCAGGTCTCCTGCCTCTGACGCACATGGGTGTTCCCAGAGGCCTTGGCCTGGCATACCTTACCTTGTGTGTGTGGCGTCCGTGCCGCCAGCTGGGGCTAGTGAGGCTTTGCGGGGTGAACTGATGCATGACTGGGTGAACAGGTAAAAGGTAAAGTGATGTCACAGGCAGCTCTGGGCATACCCTGTGGTGTGAGTTGATGAGCAAGAAGGACGAGAGGAGGAGCCTTGGGAGTGATAGATTTGGGGCTACCATAGGGCCGGCTGTTGCTGGGTGGACTTGGGTCTCTTCTAGTCTGGGTAGGATAGGGCATAGGGGCCAGGAGGCCTAGCTGGGGCGGCTGCTGAGGTTGAGGGTGTGGACTTGTGTGGCCATGGCGGGGCTGGCTGGGTGCAGGCACACAGCTGCGGTGCACTCAGGCTTCAGGATGTAGGGAAGGGCTTCCTGTGGCACAATCAACCCAGTCAGCTGGAGTCACAGCTAAGGTGGGAGTGCAGGGCTCAGGGTGAGCGAGCTGGGTGGCAGGTCAGACTGGTGGGGTGTGGCAGTGAGTGCCCTGCACTTACTGGAGAAGGGGAGGTATGGTCAGATGGTCATGGCTGTGGCACCCAGCTGACTAGGAGAGTTGGTATTCCAGGCAAACCTGAAAAAGTTCATGGACTATGTCCAGCTGCACAGCACAGAGAAGGTGGCCCGCCTGCTGGACAAGGGGCTGGACCCCAATTTCCACGACCCTGATTCAGGAGGTGAGGAGCGAAGCAGGGAGGGTCTGTCCTTTGAGTGACTAGGACCCTAACTTCCATCTGTCTCTTGAACCCAGAGTGCCCTCTGAGCCTGGCAGCCCAGCTGGACAACTCCACAGATCTGCTGAAGGTGCTAAGGAACGGCGGTGCTCACCTGGACTTCCGCACTCGAGACGGGCTCACCGCTGTGCACTGTGCCACCCGCCAGCGGAATGCCGGGGCACTGACGGTCAGTGGGGGCCTGGCCTGGAGGGGTGCAGCACCTCAGGGAAGAGGAGGCTGGGCCTGTCCTGGATGCTGAGCTGCCTCACCCTCAGACCCTGCTGGACCTGGGCGCTTCTCCCGACTACAAAGACAGCCGTGGCCTGACGCCCCTATACCACAGTGCCCTGGGGGGCGGGGATGCCCTCTGCTGCGAGCTGCTTCTCCATGATCATGCACAGTTGGGGACTACCGACGAGAATGGCTGGCAGGAAATCCACCAGGTGTGGGGGAGCACAAGGGTGGGCCTGGACCTGTCTGGTTGGGGGCCGGTTCTGCCCTGGATGCCACAGCACCTCCCTCCTCCCCAGGCCTGCCGCTTCGGGCATGTGCAGCACCTGGAACACCTGCTCTTCTATGGAGCCAACATGGGTGCCCAGAATGCCTCAGGGAACACGGCCCTGCACATCTGTGCACTCTACAACCAGGTGCGGCTGTGCATGCCATCCCTGTGCGGGTACACTTGCCTGTCCCGCGTGCAGCAAAGTGTGTGCATGTGCACACGTGTGTGTCTGCACACAGGAGACTATATGTCCCAGCCTGCGGGCCTTTCTTGTGTGTGTTGTGTCCTGTGGTGAGTTATGGTTCCAGGATGGCCTCGTGGGTCTGTGTGTGTAGTCTGTTCCCTGAACATGCATATATGTTGCATGTGTATATTCGGAACAGTCAGGTGTGAGCTAGGCACCTCTAGGTTGGGTGGGACTTGCCATGTATACCTTTCTGTCCATGTGTGCATGGAACGTGTGGTGCGTGAGTCTGCATGTGTGGTTCCTGGGCCTCGTATACCCTGGCCCCGTCTCTCCAGATGCTCAGTGTGACCCCTGCTTCCCAACAGGAGAGCTGTGCCCGGGTCCTGCTTTTCCGAGGAGCCAATAAGGATGTCCGCAATTACAACAGCCAGACAGCCTTCCAGGTATGAGGTTGTTCATGTGAATGGGGATACCTGCCTGTCTTGGTGTGACTGGGCTTTTCTGAACATTGGCTCTTCCCTGGAAGGTGAGAGGATGTGCCCACCCCCAGGTTGCCACAGGAAGCAGAGGCAGGGCGGGGCAGTGCTGGGCCCAGCATGTGAAGGGGTGATACATGTGTGATTCCCTGCATCCCCTCTCCAGGGGGAGAGGGAGTTGGAGGGCCAAGGGCAGGAGGGAGGAGGGGCGGGTGAGAAGACAGAAGAGTGGGCATGGATCTGACCCCCCAGAGGCAGCAGGGGTGTGATTCCAGCCCTTGACTTAACCCTCTATGTGTCCAGGCTGGTCAGCACTTGAGGACAGGTGGACAAGAGTCCAGGGACGTCAAGAGGACTCAGGCACTGCAGAAGGAGCTGGGTGGGGGTCTGTTCCTCTGAGAGATCTGAGAGACGCCAGCCTGCCTGGCCGTGCAGTTGGGGGGTGAAGACCACAGCGGAGGGGTTTCGGCATATTTGCAAGTAGATGGTCTAGGGCCTGTCAGATGACTAGGTGCAGGGGCACAGGAGAGAAGAGCAGGGTGACAGCCTGGGCCATGCTGAGGCAGGAAAGATGGTTGTATGGCACACCAGAGATGTCCATAGCAGATTAGTGTCCCAGTGCTTTTAGTTCTGAACGTCTCCAGTCCTGGAAGCCCCTCTGTCCTAGAAAGACTGCTGGTGAGCCGGGCGTGGTGGCGCACGCTTGTAATCTCAGCATTCGGGAGGCTGAGACTGGAGGATCCGGGTTTGCGGCCAGCCTCAGCTATCTAGTGAGGCACTCCGCAACTTATTGAGACCCGGTTTCAAAATAAAGTAAAAAAAAAAAAAAATAGGACTGGGGGTATAGCTCAGAGGTAAGAACGCCCCTGGGTTCAATCCCCAGTACCGCAAAAAAAAAAAAAAAAAAGAAAGAAAGACTGCTGGTGGGTCACCCTAGTTAGGAGGTGTGTGTGGCATCTGAACCTCCTGTCTGTAACTGGTTGCATCTCAATTAGACAGGAGTGTTATGACTTGAAGAAGGAGGGCAGCCTGGAGAGGAAGATCCCACCTAGGAAGAAGAAGGAGTGTTTGGGGTGGAGGTATCTGGTGCATAGGCCTCTTTCCCTGCCCTTCAGGCCTTAACCTTCCTTTCTCCCAGGTGGCCATCATCGCAGGGAACTTTGAGCTTGCGGAGGTCATCAAGACCCACAAAGACTCGGATGTTGGTGAGTTCTGTCCACTCACGGGTCCTTGTCCAGTGTGGATTTGTGCGGTAGTCAGGGGCAGTGGCTGCGTAACAAGGGCCTCATCCTCAAGCCAGGGGTGGCCCTTACCAGCCTGGGGAATGTGTACAGATAGGCCTGTGTTGACAAGGACAAACGTTTCAAGGCCAAGCATGGTTAGGTTTGGGCTGTGGACCAGGCTGGCCCTGGGCTTAGGGGTTATCTTAGGGTCAGGGCCTGGTGTTTCCTGTTAGGTACTAGGAAGGGTGAGCTGGGTGCATGGGGCCGTGGGTCTCACTTGAGCCTGGAACAGGAGTGCACTCAGGTGGCTGTAGCATGCTCTCGATATGACAAGATCTCATGAGTGAACACACAGAAAACAGCACAATGACAAGGACAAAGACTGAAGTGGGGTGAGGACTTTGAGCTCGTGGTGGCAGTGTGTCAAGGGAGGCCTGGTTTGAGAGTGACTTGTGGTCTTAGAGGGAAGGCTGGCTTCTAAGACCAAAAGTCACTTATATAGTCTAGGCCCAGGACTGCAGGAGGAGGGCCCAGCCCATACTTCTAGGAGGTAGGTGCCAGGCTGGATTGTCCTGTGTGCGATAGCCAGGGCTGCAGGAGCCTTGGGAGCCTGCCGCCCAGGAAAGGGTGCTGGCCACCCCTCAGTCACCTGGGCCCCTCCGTGTCCTGGCTGGGTCAGGCTTTCCTGCCTGTAACATGGGCCCTGGGCTTTCTTTCTGCCAGGAGTGTTTTCTTGGGGTTGTCCTGTATCCTCTTGTATTGTTTTTTAAAAACTCCGTAGTGGACAGCAACAGGTTGGAGCTGGTGTAGGTTAGAATCTCTCCTGTTCTAATGTTAGTGGTGGTCAGGGCCGGGGTTGAACTTTGGACAAGGGTTAAGGTCAACTTCATGTTTCTCTGGAATTTCCCCTGAACTTCTTCCCCCTGTAAGATCTGGCTATGAGCCCCTCAAGCTCTCCAGCAGGCTAAGGGCTGGGATGTGGCCCCGGGGTGTGGGTGGCTCCTCCACAGGATTGAGGCATCTGTGTGGAGCTTTTTGCAAGCCAGTAGGGCCAGGTGCAGGTTCAGGCCAGGAGAGAACTGTGCTGTGGTTTGAGGTTGGAATTAGGGGTAGGAGATAGCTATAGTCTGCTTGGGCTGGTAGGTGCTAGAGGCCATTACCTGGGGCAGCCCTCGTTTGTGGGTGTGTGGAGCCTTCCTTTTGCCTGTGACTTTCTAGCCATGGAAAAGCTACCTAGGTCCAGGTGCCTCATTTTCTCTTAAACGAGAACATGGTCTTAATGAGCCCTCACCTAGGGCTCCGGGAGTGCTGTTCCTCTGACCCAGGTGTGCATGTTCTGTTGAGGTGAGGCACACTGTCTCTGAGCAGGAGAGTGGGCATCTGTGTCACCCGCCCTGCTGCGGTTCTCAGCTCTGCTGGCCACTCGTGCTTCTTGGCTTGGATGTCACAGACATTTGGGTGATACACAAATGACCCTGTGTGCAGGGTGAGGTGCTCAGGATGAGATGTACTGTGTGCCCTTTCATGCAACAACCCCCAAAGTGTGATTTTGGGGGCTCTGTTACAGAGAAGGGAACCGATGCCTGGGGTGGGGACTGTGTGGCAGGGCAGGTGTGCAGACCTGGGGACCCAGGTCTGTCCTTGATCACGAGTCAGTGTCCACTCCGGGTCCCTGGTGGGACCTGCATACAGGAGCGGGAGGGGCTCTGCCCACCTGTTCTACTCCCTCTTCCTCAGGGAGGCCCTACTGCCCTGGTGAGGCGGGGGGAGGGAGCTGTGCCACCTGCAGGCAGGACACCCTCTAGACCAGCAGATTCAGGCAGGGACCCTGGCCTGGCAGTGGCTGCCTGTGCTTCCTGCTTCTGTCACTGGGGCACGTTCTCTCTTACACTCGCTCAGGCATGCACGCCCAGGCACATGCACACTCGTGTTCTCACAGACTTGTCATCCCACAGTGCTTTTGACAAAGCCTGCCATGGGGAAGTGCTCTGGGCACTGTCACCATCACTGGAGGTGGTTCAGTGTGGGCCCTGACTCTGTGGGCCTGGGTGGGGCTGAAGGCGGCCAGCCGTGTGGCCCGGCCAGGACCCTTTGTAAAACAGGGATGTGGATGTGGCTAGCCACTTGATACCTGCAGGCCAAAGCCAGCCCTCAGCCTGCATTTTCTGTCTCTCCTTTTTAATTGTGGTGAAAGACATGTAACATAAAATTATTTTGGTTGAACAGTTCAGTGGCATTTTTTACATTCACAGTGTTGTGCAGCCAGTTCTATTGAATTCCAAAACATTTTCATCTCCCCAAAAGAAAACCTCAGATGCAGTAAGCAATTATTCTGCATTAGCCTCTCCTCCAATCTGTCAGCTGTGAACATACTTTCTGTCTCTGGATTTACCCAATCTTGCTGTTTCTTATAAATCGAATAATACAATGTGACCCTTTATATTTGGCTTCTTTAACTCAGCATGTTTATTATTTTTTTTAGTTCTGGGAATTGAACCCAGGGGTATTCTACCTCCAAGTCACACCTCCAAGCCCTGTTTATTTTTTATTTCAAAACAGGGTCTTGCTAGATAGCTGCAGGTCTTACTAAGTTGCTGAGACATCTTTGAACCTGCGATGCTCCGGTCTCAGCCTCCCAAGCAGTGGGATTACAGGTGTGCACCTCCACACCCAGCTGCTCAACATGTTTTTGAGCTTCATCTACCTTGTAGGGTGTGTTACTACTTTATTCCTTTTTATGACTGAATAATATTCTGTTGTTTGTATATATGACATTTTGTTTGTACATTCATCCATTGATGGATATGTGGGTTGTTTACATCTTTTTTGACCCCTTTGGTACTGAGGATGGAAACCAGGGCCTCATGCATGCTAGGCAAGTTCTCTTTACCACTGAGACAGGTCTCACTAAGTTGCCCAGGCTGGCCTCAAACTTGGGATCCTCCTATCTCAGCCTCCAGAGTTGCTGGGATTACAGGTATGCTCATCCACACCTGGCTTATTTCTACCTTTTAACTATTCTCAATATTGCTGCCATGAACATGTGTCAACATGAATTTATATGAATATTTGATTTCTCATTTCTTTTGGGTGTGTACACAGGAGTGGAATTGCCACGGAAGGTGGTAATTTTTTTGTTTTACTTCTTGAGGAACTGCCGAATGGTTTTCTACCACTTTACCTTCCCATCCGCAGTCTGTGAACTTCAAATTCTTCAGTCTCTCCATGCTTGCTTTTACGTGTTTTCTTTTACTGTGGCTATCCTGCTGGATGTGGGGTAGTATTTCATTGTGGTGTTGATTTGCATTTTCCTAATGTCTAATGATGAGCATCTTTTTATGAGCTTATTGGCCATTTGTGTGTTGTTGGAGGAATATCAAGTCTTTTGCCCATTTGTAGATTATCTTTTTTTGTTGACTTGTATGAGTTCTTTATGTTTTATGATTACTAACCTCTTATCATATAGGTGGTTTGTGAGTATTTTCTCTATATCCAGTAGGTTGTCTTGTAACATTCCTTTTTATTTCTTCTTTCTGGTGCTTGGGCTCAAATTCAGGGCCTTCCATATGCTAGGTAAGCACTCTGCCACTAAGCCATACCCCCAGCACTTTTTTGATGATGTTTTTAACAATATGAAATTCAATGCATCTCTGTTTTTGACTTGGAGTCTCCATGTGTTGATAAGGCTGGGTTAAACTCCTGGGCTCAAGGGATCCTCCCATCTCAGCTTCCTGAGTATGGGTCTCCAAGCACTCATCCTTGTGCCTGGCTCTTTTTTTCTTTTATTACTTTTTTTTTTTTGTACTAGCAATCAACCCAGGGGCATTCTCCTTTCAAGCTATACCCCCAACTCTTTATTTTTTATTTTGAAACAAGGTCTAAGTTGCTGAGGGATTGGCTAAGTTGCTGAGGTTGGCCTTGAACCTATGATCCTCCTGTCTCAGTCTCCCAAGTACTGGGATCACAAGTGTGTGCCACCACGCCCGGCTTACTCATGATTTTTGATGTCCTATTTAAGCATCCAAACCTAAGGTCACTAGGGTTTACTCTTTTTTTCATGATACTGGGGATTGAACCCAAGGACATTCTACTTCCAAGCTACACCCCTAGCCCTATTTTTTATTCTTTATTTTGAAACAGGGTCTCACTAAGTTGCGGAGGGCTTCACTAAGTAGCTGAGGCTGGTCGTGAACCCAGATCCTCCTGTCTCAGCCTCCTAGGTACTGGGATTACAAGCGTGCGGGTTTACTCTTGATAAGGAGAAAACTTAAGCACATATCAGTTATAAAGACTTGGGTATTCTGCAATCATGAATGGGGCTTAAGGGGGGAAACTTACAAAGTATTTGTAGAAGCAAGACAAAGAAAATGATTTTAATTGGTTAGAAGTTAGTGGGCAATTTCTGACTGGTACCTTTTCTACTTTCAGTTCTCTTTCCACTGGGCTTAGGTTTATTCATGTGGGAATCTGAAACCAGAGCCACCCCCATCTAATGGCTTCTCAATTAGAATTTTTTTAAAAAAACAATTATTTCCCCTTCTAGTCATTTATGAGAAACTGGCCAAAACTTGGGCGTAAATGCCACCACTGCTGGTTGTGTTTATGGCATGTGGAATAGCATGGTACATGTGAGGCTGCAGAAGAAAGGGTCCTCTCATCCGCCTCGACCACTGTATCCCTCTGACCACTGTGAGCATCTGGCATCCTGTTGATGACTGTGAGCGTGTTCAAGGCCCTTGAAAGAACGGACTCACTGGAGATGCCAGTGACCCAAGAGACTGCAGGTGTCCTGAGCCAGGGTCCCCACCAACCAGAGCAACTAATATTTCTATAGAACCAAGGGAAAACAAAGATCAACAACTACAACAAACTATAGATTCAGTCTCTTGAGTCCAGAGGGAAGTTAGTCAAGATTCCTAGATTCCAAGATTCCAGTGGAAAGCCCACATTCTGCTTGCAGTTTGAATGTCTTGGTTATGGCCTTGGGCATCTTGCTGAACTCTCTCCTGGGGTTCATGCTCAGGTGTGAGGTCAGTCTCTGAAATTACATGAAGGTGCCTTTCTCTAGCTTGTGGGGTTTTAGGAACAGAGCAGTTATTGTCCTTAGTGATTACAAGTTGGAAAAGTGGGAGAAAATTAGATCAGAGGAATCTAGAAAAATTCAGGATCCAGTTCCATCTACAGATAGACAATCACATTTGAAAACTATGAACCACAGCATTCGGGAGGCTGAGACCAGAGGATCCGGGTTCGCGGCCAGCCTCAGCTACTTAGTGAGGCACTCCGCAACTTAGTGAGACTCGGTTTCAAAATAAAGAATAAAAAATAGGGCTGGGGATATAGCTCGGAGGTAAAATGCCCCTGAGTTCAATCCCCAGTACCGCAAAAAAAAAAAAAAAAAAAAAAAAGAAAACTATGAACCAGCCGGGCGTGGTGGCACACGCTTGTAATCCCAGCATTTGGGAGGCTGAGACTGGAGGATCCAGGTTCATGGCCAGCCTCAGCTACCTAGTGAGGCCCTGTTTCAAAATAAAGAATAAAAAATAGGGCTGGGGATGTAGCTTGGAGGTAGAATGTCTGAGTTCAATTCCCGTACCGCAAAAAAAAGAAAAAAGAAAACAATGAACCAGGTTATAGTGTAATAACAGGTGTGCTGTAGTTTTCTTCTGAAGTATGTTTTTCTCTATAGTCAACCCAGTTTTTACCAATGACAGTAAAACTGATTTGATTGCAAAATAATTTAGTTTCATGAAGCGTGGTTATTTACATACATGCAGCAAGAATAGCAGTTTATCACATACGCTTTTTTTTTTCCCCCCGTACTGGGGATTGAACTCAGGAGAGTTCTACTTGTGAGCTATACCCCCAGACCTGTTTTATTTTGAAACAGGGTCTCACTAAGGTGTTAAGGGTCTCACTAAGTTGCTGAGGCTGGCTTTGAACTGCAGTCCTCCTATTTCAGTTTCCCTAGTACTGGGATTACAGGCATGCACCACCATGCTTGGCCACATAGGCTCTGTTTAAGTTTGTTTTGCTGGAATTTTTTTTTTTCCAGTACTGGGGATTGAATCTAGGGGCATTCTACCTCCAAGCTATACCCCCAGCCCTATTTTATTTTTATTTTGAAGCAGGGTCTCACTAAGTTGTGGAGGGCTTCACTAAGTAGCTGAGGCTGGCCCAGATCCTCTGGTCTCAGCCTCTCAAGTACTGGGATTACAAGCGCACACCACCACGCCCAGCTGGAATTTTTTATAAGGAAACTTAGATTCGATTTTTGAAAAAAGCCTTTCAAGGATAGGAAGTCCAGTCAAGACAAACTTTAGACTTTCCCTGCTGTACTTAGAGACTTAGGTGAATTCTGTCTCCTGAGTTCCCCACAATATCTTCACAGTATTGGATCTGCCAGGAGGTACCATTTTTATTCATGCACTGTTGGATGGAGAAGCTTTGAAGGCAGCATCCCCTGCACGGTTTTGGAGATTGTGTATATTTCCAAAGCTGGTAATATAACTAGTGTTTCCAGTTGTATCCTATTTTAAAGAAAACAGATATCAAAGTCATGCAAATAACTATATCGTCTAATAAAAATGTATATGATTAGCTTTCTAAATTCTGGAGGATCAGGTAGGGAAAATATTTTCATATGTATTTGCAAAAGTACAATTTATCAAATTGCTGCAAGCTATAAATAGCTCAAAAGAAAATGAAAAATGTTTTCTTATATCTGGAAAATAAAACATTAAAATAACCATCAGAATTTTAGATAAAGAGCCAGGTGTGGTGGCACATGCCTGTAATCTCAGTACTTGGGAGGCTGAGACAGGAGGAGCAGAGGTTTGAGGACAGCTTCAGCAAATAGTGAGACTCAACAACCTAGTGAGACCCTGCTTCAAAATAAAAATAAAATAGGGCTGGGGGTGTAGCTTGAAGGTAGAATGCCCCTGGGTTCAATCCCCAGTGGCCCCCCCATATTAGATAAAGTCATAAAATCCTTGTTTTCAGTTCCATGTTATTAATTCTTGTTCTGCTTTGATCTTTGTTAGCAGCTTAACCAAAACACAAGTTTCTTCTTGTTCTTTTTTTCTCTTAAGAAACAGGATCTTAGCTGGGCGTGGTGGCGCACGCTTGTAATCCCAGCATTCAGGAGGCTGAGACCAGAGGATCCGGGTTCGAGGCCAGCCTCAGCTACATAGTGAGGCACTCCACAACTTAGTGAGACCTGGTTTCAAAATAAAGAATAAAAAATAGGGCTGGGGGTATAGCTCGGAGGTAGAGTGCCCCTGAGTTCAATCCCCAGTACCACAAAAAAAAAAAAAAAAAAAAAAAAAAAAAAAAAAAAAAAAAAAAAAAAAAAAAAAAAAAAAAAAAAAAAAAAAAAAAAAAAAAAAAAAGAAAGAAAGAAACAGGATCTTAAACCAGGTGTGGTGGTGCATGCTTATAATCCCAGTACTTGGGAGGCTGAGACAGGCAGATCCCAGGTTCACGGCCAGCCTCTGCTACTTAGTGAGGCCCTCTGCTACTTAGTGAGACCCTGTTTCAAAATAAAGAATAAAAAATAGGGCTGAGGATGTAGATCAAAGGTAGAATGCCTTTGGGTTCAATCCCCAGAAGTACTGCAAAAAAAAAAAAAAGAGGGTCTTGCTATGTTGCCCAGCAGGCTGACCCCAAACTCCTGGGCTTGAATGAGCTTCCTACCTCAGTCTACTGAGTAGCTGGGATCACAGACAGGTGCCACCATGCCCAGTATCCGTTTCTTACTCAGTCTAATTGTATGATCTTAAAATTATCAGAGGTCTGTATTCCATAATATTTGTCAAAGTCCTTTCCATAAGTCTCTCTAAAAGAGAAGCAATTTTAGACTGTAGCTGATTGCAAATGCTTTTGAAGGAGAATGAAGATAGTAATAATAACCTCCTATGGATGACAAGACTTAAGATGGCCATGGTCAGCTGGGCATGGTGGTTCACACCTGTAATCCCAGCACTTCTGAGGTAGAGACAGGAGGATCAAAGGTTAAAGGCCAGCCTCAGCAACTTAGTGAGACCCTCAGCAATTTTGCAAGGGCGTGTTTCAAAATAAAAAATAAAATAGGGCTGGCAGTATAGATTGAACATAGGTAGAATGTTCAATCCCCAATAAAACACACACACACACACACACCAAGAAAAGATGGCCATGGTTAAATTCTGATGAGGGTTCATTATCATAATGATGGAGTTAACAAGGAAATTCGGTTATTTTCTGTGGCATAAATCTTTTTGTTGTTGTTGTTTTTGCGGTACTGGAGATGGACACCAGGGGCATTCTACCTCCAAGCTATGCCATCAGTCCTAATTTTTATTCTTTATTTTGAAACAGGTTCTCAATAAGTTGTGGAGGGCCTCACTAAGTAACTGAGGCTGGCCTCGAACCCGGATCCTCCTGTCTCAGCCTCCTAAGTACTGGGATTACAAGCGTGTGCCACCATGCCCGGCTTTCTGTGGCATAAACTCTTTTAACATAATACTTTTAATTATGACTGGTAGCATTACAAAAGACATTCCAGCTTTCTAGGAATTTCATACAATTTTGGAACACTAATATCAATTTTACATCCAGAAATACAACTAACAAAGGTTTAAAGGCTGAGGGAGTAACTCAGTGATAGAGTACTTGCCTAGCATGCATGAGGCCCTGGGTTTAATCTTCAGTACCGCAAAAAAAAAAAAAAAAAAAAAAAAAAGATTTAAGCCAGATGTGGTGGCTCGTGCCTGTTATCCCAGTACTTGGGAAGTTGAAACAGAAAAATCACAGGTTCAAGGCTTAGAGAGAGACTCTTAGCAACTTAGCAAGACCCTGTTTCAAAACAAATAAAAAGGGCTGAGGGGGCATAGCTCAAAGATAGAATGCCCCCCGGGTTCAATTCCCAGTACTCCCCCCCCCCCCAACACACACACACACACACACACACACACACACACGGTTTAGCATTAATTCTCATACAAGCCTAATTAATTTAATCTCTCAGATGAATATCTTTCTCGATTGTCAAGGTTAGTTTGGGGTAAAAAAAACTTAAGTTTGAATTTGATTTTGGAAAGTTTGTCAACAATGTCAAAAGTTTAAAACACTTGGTCAAGCTAGGCATAATGGAAGATTGCAAGTTTAGAGGCAACCTCAGCAACTTATCGAGGCTCTCAGCAACCTAGTGAGACCCTGTTTCCAATTAAGAAATAAAATCAGGCTAGGGGCATATCTTGGATGTAGAATACCTCTGGGTTCAATTCCCAGTACCAACACACACACACACACACACACACACACACCACACACACCAAAACCAAAACCAAAACCAAAAAAATACCCCCAAAACAAAAAAACACTTGATCAAAGTAGGATCAGAATTTACTGTGAAATATTCATTTGACCAAAGTGATAATTGAAAGATTTTTTTCCTTTTTTTTTTCGGTACTGGAGATTGAACCCAGGGGCATTCTACCTCTGAGCTACACCCCTAGCCCTATTTTTTTATTCTTTATTTTGAAACAGGGTCTCATAAAGTTGTGGAGGGCCTCACTAAGTAGCTGAGGCTGACTATGAACCTTTGATCCTCCTATCTCAGCCTCCCAAGTACTGGGATTACAAACGTGTAACCATGCCTGGCTAATTGAAAGATTTTGAAGACAAAACTAAGTTACATAGTTACAGAAAAATATTAGTTCTTTTAACAGAGAGGATTTAGCTAGCTAGGTAGATGGATCTACAGACCTCCCTCCCTCACTCCTTCCTTTCTTTGTTTCTTATACTGGGAATTGAGCCCATTGGCCTCTCTCCCACTGAGCTACACCTCCTGCCCATTTTATTTTATTTTTGCGGTACTAGGGATTGAATCCAGGGACATTCTACCTCCGAGCTACACCCCCAGCCCTATTTTTTATTTTTTATTTTGAAACCAGGTCTCACTAAGTTGTGGAGTGCCTCACTAGGTAGCTGAGGCTGGCGGTGAACCCGGATCCTCCCGTCTCTGCCTCCCAAATGTTACAAGTGTGTGCCACCACGCCCGGTGTTCGATTTTATTTTTTATTTTGAGGCAAGGTCTCAGTCAGTTGCAGAGGCTAGCTTCAAACTTGTGATCCTGCTGCCTAAGCCTCCTGAATCGCTGGGATTACCAGTGTGCCACCTTGTCCAGCTCAGTTTTCTGTAGTGATCAAAAACCCAATAAAGATGACACGAAGCACAGGAAATTATCTTGATAAAACACAAATCTTTGTTTCCTAGATCAGTTACTTAAAAGGTAAGGAAAGCCTTTCATCAGGTAAACCTTTTTTTTTTTTTTTGGTACTGGGGATTGAACCCAGAGGCGTTTTACTTCCGAGCTATACCCCCAGCACTTTATTTTTTTATTTTATTTTTTGTGGCACTGGGGATTGAACCCAGGGGCATTCTACCTCTGAGCGACACCCCTAGCCTGGTTTTATTTCTTATTTGGAGCAGGTTCTCACTAAGTTGCTGAAGGCCTTGCCAAGTTGCCAAGGCTGGCTTTGAACCTGTGATCCTCCTATCTTCAGCCTCCCAAGTACTGGATTACAAGTGTACGCCACCTTGCCCTGCTATTTTTTCTTTTGAAACAGGGTCTTGCTAAGGTAGTCTTGCTATTGCTAAGGCTGGTCTTAAACCTGTGATCTTCCTGTCTCAGCCTCCCAAGTACTGGGATTACAGGCGTGTACCATCACACCCGGCTTCACATTTTCTATTTTACAGATTTCTACAACTTATAATCACTCATTTTCCCCTATTCTTCTCTCCCATTTGAAACAGTCATTCTAGTACAAAAATTGCAGGAGGCTGAGACAGGAAGTTTGAGACCAGTGCACAGTATCTTAGTAAGACCCAGTTTCAAAATAAAAAATAAGCTGGGTGTGGTGGTGCATGCTTGTAACCCTAGTATTTGGGGGGCTGAGACAGGAGAATCGCAGGTTTGCCACCAGCCTCAGCAACTTAGTGAGACTCTGTTTCAAAATAAAAATAGGGCTGGGAGTGTAGCTCAGAGGTAGAATGCATCCAGAGAGAGAGAGAGAGAGAGAGGAGCTGGACGTGGTGGCATGCACTTGTAATCCCAATACTTGGGAGGGTGAGACAGGAAGATTGCAGGTTGGCGGCCAGCCTCAGTTATTCAGTGAGCTCCCCCACAACTTACTGAGACCCTTTTTCAAAATAAAGAATAAAAAATAGGGCTGAGGGTGTAGCTTGGAGGTAGAATGCCCCTGGGTTCAATCCCCAGTACTACAAAAAAAAAAAAAAAAAAAAAAAAAAAAAAAAAAGGACTGAGGGTGTAGCTCAGTAGTAGAGCATCCCTAGGTTCAATCCCTAATACCACACAATACACAAAAATCCTCCTCCTCCTCTTCCTCTTCCTCCTCTTTTTTGAGATAGGTCTTAGTATACTGCCAGGCTGGGCTCAGACTCCTCCTTCAGCCTCTAGATTAACTGGGAGCACAGGTGTCACTGCCAGATTGGGCTCAGAAATTGCTTGTCTTCCATTAACCAAAAACATGCTTTATTTCCCTCATACACACAATTGTCTTCTGTATTATTTTTAGGAGTGTTAGTTTTGTATATTAGAATTTTTAACTCTTTGTAACCTTAATTTCTAGAGAAAACTTGTAAGCATTGTGGATTATTTCATCAGCATTTTGTAGATGAATACTATCTCATAATTACAAATGTTTGTCTTTCATTAACAGACCTAAGTATATTTAGCTTTTCTACCATATAATGATAAGATGCTACAGCCAGACATGGTGGCACATGCCTGTAATCCCAGTACTTAGGAGGCTCACACAGGAGGATCACAGGTTCTAGATCCATCTCAACAATGTAATGAGACTGTCAGCAACCTAGTGAGACCCTGTTTCAAAATAAAAAATAAAGGTGGGCATGGTGGTGCACACTTGTAATCCCAGTACTTGGGAGGCTGAGATAAGATGATCACACGTTCATGGCTAGCCTCAGCTACTTAGCGACGCCCTCCGCAACTTGGTAAGACCCTGTTTCAAAATTAAAAAAAAAAACCATAAAATTGGGCTGGGGGTAGATTGCCCCTGGGTTCAATCCCCAGTACTACAAAAAAAAAAAAAAAAAAAAGACAAGATGCCAAACATGTACTTTAAATTTATGTTCATCAATTAATATTAATACTTTGGTTTGTTTGTTTGTTTTGGTGTTGGAGATTGAACCCAGGGGCATTCTACCTCTGAGCTACATCCCTAGCCCTATTTTGTATTTTATTTTGAAACAGGGTCTTACTGAATTGCAGAGGCCCTCACTAAGTTGTTGAGGCTGGCCGCAAACTTGTGATCCTCCTATCTCAGCTTCCCATGTACTAGAGTTACAGGCATACGCCACCACACCTAGCTGAAAAAAATTTTTTTTTTTTCAGAACTGGGGATTGAACTCAGGGGCATTCTACCTTACAAGTGAGCGCCAGCACGCCCGGCTTGAAACTATTTTTTAGTAGGCATATCTTATAAAACATAATTATTCTTGACAAGTTTACTAATAGACCTTAATTTCACTTATATTTGCCTTTTTCTTTTTTTTGGGGGGGGGCGGCATGCTGGGAATCAACCCCAGGGCATTATGTGTGCTAGCCAAGTGGTCTGCCACAGAGCTATACTCATCCCTAATTTCCTTGTTAACAACTGTACTTGAATTGCCCATGAAAAATTTGATGAGACACTAAAGCAAAGCCCACCATTGAAGGTATTCAGGAAACACTATCCCAAAATATGCCGCTAGGCACGTTGGTCACTTAGCGATGAAGGTGCTTGAAAGAGCACATGCAGGGCGAGGCCCTCAAGACTTCCTGTTCTGCCTGGGCAGCTGCTCCGAGGCGCCCAGGGCCATCATCTCATATCGCTTCATTTCTGCTGACAAACAAGGCAAGATTCAAAAATATCATAGAAGCTGAGAAGTTAAAAAGTTAAACGTGGTTCTCTTTTTTTCTGTGACTGTCATGTATAAAGCACTACATTTTTTTTTTTTTTTTTTTTTTTTGCGGTACTGGGGATTGAACTCAGAGGCATTCTACCTCCGAGCTATACCCTCAGCCCTATTTTTTATTCTTTAATTTGAAACCGAGTCTCACTAAGTTGTGGAGTGCCTCACTAGGTAGCTGAGGCTGGCCGAGAACCTGGATCCTCCGGTCTCAGCCTCCCGAATGCTGAATGGGATTACAAGCGTGCGCCACGACGCCCGGCTAAAGCACTACATTTTTATTGCACACATTGCTTTTAGGTTAACGTATGGGTTTATGGCCTTAAACATCCAGCAGACATATACCTGTCTGACCACCAACTCAGGAAAAACTGACAATTGTGAAATGTTCCTATTCTGGTTTTTTTTTTTTTTTTTTTACGGTACTGGGGATGGAACCTAGGGGCATTCTACCTATACCCCCAGCCCTATTTTTTTTTTATTCTTTATTTTGAAACAGGGTTTCACTAAAATGGGGAGGGCCTCACTAAGTAGCTGAGGCTGGCCTTGAACCTGGATCCTCTGGTCTCAGCCTCCCAAGTACTGGGATTACAAGCATGTGTCACTATGCCCGGCCCTATTCTTGTTTTACTAACAATTTAAAAATCAGATTTAATTGCCAGAGATCTACTATATTATGTGAACCTAGGGAGAAAAGCACATTTGGGTCAGTTTTTCTATTTCTGAGAGTTTTAGGAATAATTTACATGATTGTTATTTTATCCCTAAGCCAATTCAAATAGAACTATCTTGCCGGGCGTGGTGGCGCACGCTTGTAATCCCAGCATTCGGGAGGCTGAGACCGGAGGATCCGGGTTCGCGGCCAGCCTCAGCTACCTAGTGAGGCACTCCGCAACTTAGTGAGACCCGGTTTCAAAATAAAGAATAAAAAATAGGGCTGGGGGTATAGCTCGGAGGTAGAATGCCTCTGAGTTCAATCCCCAGTACCG